>APFE030324250.1:247205-352066 GCA_000404065.3 Pinus taeda | reverse complement strand
GTATCCTCATAATGTGCTATCAATTCTTCCGTAAAAATTGCCCAAGTGATAATTTGTTTACGAGAGCAAAGCCATTGATACCATACAAACTGATTTGGTTCCAAATATAAAGTTGTAATACGTACCATTTGGGTGTTTTTCACATTATTGAGATCGGAAAATTGCTCCATCTGTAATATCCATGTTGCAAGATCCTTTCCATCAATCTACCTCATATCGATTTTTGGAATATGGTGGGTCTCTGATCCAACATTAGAGTTTATGAAATCATGATTAAAATTTCTTTTGTTCTCATCATGAGTTTCCTTTACTACCCTTTCACCATTAGTAAGCATTTCTTGTAGAGACTTTGTTAAATTTGTCTTCAAATCTTCCATGCCTGTCTTCAAATCTTCCATGTCTGTCTTCAAATCTATCTTCAAATCGTCCATCTTAGCTTCCACATCAATCATATTAGCTTCTATGCCTTTCTTTAAAAAATCCATCTTAGCTTATACAGCTTTATTTAAACCATCCATCTTAGCTTCTACATCTTTCTTTAAACCATCCATCTTAGATTCTGTTCATTTTTGTGCAAGTGACACTTGTTGCACTTGGTCTCGTAATTTTGATATATCATGTTGCATTTCTTCCTCTTGTTCATGATTCATGCTAGAGCTTTCAGGTTGCTTACTAGGTGTTTTCATTTTCTTTCCTCGAGGCATCAATTATTGATAATAATGCTTTACTATGCCCTTTGAATTCCTTCAAACTAATTTTTCAAACCAAGCTTATGCAAAAATTAAAAAACAAATACACACCTTTTTTCACTTTCTAGGAGCTTGATATTGAATCTGATGTATCTTTGTAATTTCAGATCACCCAGTTCTGAAATTGCGACCTGCGGTAGCCCTTTGTGTCCTCTTTCCAATGCCACCAGTCTGATCCAAATTGGATTATCTAGGGAAGAGTTATGCCAAATCTCCAACAGTGACCTGATTATAGACTAGTTCAGTAGAGCGAGCTTGTATGATGTGCCATGAGTCACTATTTCAACCTTTTGATCTAAAAAATATGTACAAGAAACTACAGTCTATCCTATTTCTACACCTTCTTATGAAATTTCAATCCAATTCTCAAAGAGAAAGCTATGAAGATTTTCCCCAGCTCACTTGTTTGTAATGCAATTTGGGAGTCTGCAAAAAGATCAACTTCCTTAGATCATATCTTTGCAAATATAGTGCAAAAAGCTCTGAAATTCGGACCCGAGGTTCAGTACGATTTCATCTCAAATGGGGTTATTTTTTAGCTTCTGAAACATCGTAGAAAAAAAGTTATAGCGAAAATTCCACGATGACCTATTTGGAGTAGCGAAACTGTTTGGTCAATTTAATGTGATCTAAATTGCTATTTAAAATGTCAACCCGAGGTTCGTAAACTGACGAAGTGAAGTGTACTATATGTACTAGATAACCATTTCCTTAGTATTTTTTCGTTTTTGAGCTTTTTAGTTTGTTTTTGGATTTATCTTTCCCTAATGTGTGATGGCGAGGATGAAAGTGAAGTATGGAGTGTAGACGGTGATGGTTTCTACAGTGATTTTCCCAACTTAAAAGTGCTCAAAAGAAAACTTTAAAGTAACTAAAATGAAATCAATTCTTAAAAGGAAATAAATGCATCAAATAGTGAACTAATGACAATGGCCCAGTATCCTTGCTTCCGAAATGAAAAGAAAGTAAAAACTAAAAACAACTCAAACTTAAAGCAAAACAGCTAATTCACACTACTCAAATTCTTCAGATTCTTTACTCTTCAGCTCAATCTACTTTGTGGAAAGTAATCATGAACAAGTCAAGCAATATGATATCTAAATGGCAAGAAAGTAAATTGCATAAAGGAAACTAATCACACTACTTGAACTCTTCAAATCCTTTACCCTTCAGCTCAATCTACCTTGTGGGAAGTAATCGTGAACAAGTCAAGAAATATGATATCTAAATGGCAAGAAAGTAAATTGCATAAAAGAAACTAATCACACTACTTAAACTCTATTGGTCCTTTACCATTCATCTCAATCTACCTTGTGGAAAGTAACCATGAGTAAGCAATATGATAACTAAATCACACTACAGTTAGTAATATTCTGATTTCTTGCTGATAGAGTCACTTGACCATAGAAAGAAACCATAAACTGGTGAGCAGTACGATATCTAAATAGCAGAAAAATAAATAAGCAAATCACAACTTGGAAAGGACAATGTTGAAATTAAACTTCAGAAAATGAAAGTTAGCAGGAAGGACAAGATGATCTCATATGCCAATAGTTATCAAAAAGATGAAAAATTGCCCGGGCTGCCTAAGAAAACCTGCAGAAAAGCACTGATCAGTTGACAGCTCTAAGAAAACAAAGGTGAAAATATAAACAGCAGAAACATCAAACAGTATATTATGGACAAGCTAATGATAAAAACAAAAACATAATAAAACTAAATGAAAACTTTACAAGGCTTCAGCGTGTAGGGGCCCTCTGCCACTTCAGCCAGTCAACAAGTAATCACATGGATGAACTCAGAAAAGTCTTCTCATGTATTAAAACAACAACATATAAATCCAACAGTTGGGTGATAACCAGCAGTTTGGAATTCACATAAACAGTTCAAAATTCACATATATCAAAAAGCTTCTTTACAGTGTTCATCGACGCATTATTTATAATCCCAAAATGCAAAAGCTAATTAACAAACTCCTACGCTATTAATTGTGTTGCTAAAGACACGTAGATCCCTTCAGCCGAGATCTAGTGTAACTGTCATCATGTCTCTTAAATCTTCGGAGTGGTTAGCTGTTGGATTCAGGTCTCGGGAACGATCTCCAGGTGTGCTGGTGCCTTCGTGAGCTGAGGACTGTGCCACGTAACATTCACGTGCTCAAAATAGTGACGTGCCACTGCTGAACTCTTTGGTTGGCCTCATCTTTGACCTTCGTTGACCGTGGCCTTCCATGGATGATTTGGCTGATTTGAGGGGACACGTTCCATGTATCTGCCACCTGGAGCTTGCCCATATAGCTCGTTTCTTCATAGGACACCTGTAGCACAACTTTTAACAAAATAGCTGCAGAATCCTGTGCTGGCTACGGAAACCTGTGCTGGCTGCGGAAACTGACAAGTTTCCGCAGCTGCATGAACAAAAAAACTAAACCAAACAACAGTCATAAGCATAGTCAGAAAACCATATAAAAAGTCCTTTTTAGACTATAATGTAATGATTTAACAACTGGGTGAATGAAGTGAGTGGAGAAAGAAGGCTGAGAGGGTGTATAGGAAGGTGCAGGTTTGAGGCTCAATAGAAACCCTAGAATCCAATGCTTTGATACCAAATGTTATGAAACCAGCTCACAAAAAGATAGAAAAGATAGTTGAATGCCTTAGAATTCAGCCTCTTTGAGGGGGAAACCTCCTTTACATTACACAAATGAACAATTCTTGGATGATTTCAAATGACAAAACCTCCTTTCTATATATAGGAGTGTAAGGAGTCACAATATAACCCAGCCAACCTAACAATAATAATATAAAGCCACAAAAATAACAATAGAGGGATTCTATGGGGCACGGTAATAACAATATAGGGACAATAGGGGCACAAAAATATTAATAAGGGATACAACTACAATATTAATTGGGTAATCACTAGTATTATAGGGACTTAACATCAAGACATCCCAAGGGTGCAGAAACCTGGTTTCAGCACCCTCCCCTGCTACCTCGGGTGAGACCTCAGTCCACGCTCTGCGAGTTGTTGCTGAAAGGGCTGGTAGCTGCGAGATTTTTTTGGCTAATAACTCTTCCGAACCTAGGTCAGGGCCCCATAAGCCAACACCTCCTGCCACTTGTCTAAGTCAAACATAAACTTTGACTTTCTCTAACTTCTTCATATGAACTCGGATTTCAGTGCCATTGATATTGTTGGAATTAGGATGATGATAGCTTCGATCGAATGCTAAGTTTATATAAATTCTTCAACTTTTAATTTTTGAGCCTTTTACCATGCCACTGGTACTTTTTGAAGATCTACCTTGATTAGGAAGAGACCTGTGAAAAGGTATGCAATAATGTGTGCTACATCAGTCGAAACGAAACAGGACAAGAATGATCATTTTTGAAGATAAATTTTGAGCAATGGGTCAAACAGACAGAGGGAGTGATGGAAGTATATGAGAGATGGTTGATACAGGAAGTAGAGGATAAAGGAATCCCTTCAACAATAGAACACATGACAAAAAGGTTTACCAGACAGCTTTAGACTCATGAACACCAAAGTGCGTTAGGGTACAAGGATGCAGGAACATTGGAGTATATAGGCTAAACTCATAGGATGGTAAGGTTCATCTGAGAGGTTGAAAAAAAGGATGTTTTTCTAAGGGAGTGCCATGTTCAAGGGAATGGTTGCTACCAAAAAATATTTCTGAATATAGACATAGAGCCATTGCCCTGTCCAAATTTTCCCCATCTAATTAAGTTTAACGAGTCCAGATGACTAAACTGGTGGTATGAAAAGAGAGACTGAAAAGATTGTAAAGAGAAACTCCGAGGGGGTCCCTTTGTCATAGTTAATAACTGGGTGCGAAAAAGGTTTAATAGTATACTCGACATAGTTCCTTTTCCGTAAGTTATTCTATTGAATCTGGACAAAGTGATAAACCTATGCTCTATAGGCATTTGCCTCATTTTGTTATGAGTACTAGGGGACGAAGTAAAATCGATATTCTTCATGAAATTTTAATGAGTCACGTGAAGACATAATCAATAAATATTCATCAAATTTTAATGAGTCAAATGAAGAAAACTCAATAGATCTTCATCAAATTTTAATGAGTCAAATGAAGAAAACTTGATGTATCATTTTCAGTTTAATGAGCGAGGAAAAAAAGATAAAATAATTGCTCATGCCTGCTTCGTAGATTTAATGTCCGAAGAAGGGAAAAAATCAGGAATTTTTCAGTTTAAGAGTGAGAAAAGATCCAAAAAAGAAAGTGCTCATATCATATTCGTAGGAGTTTTACGAGCCTAAAGATGGCAACTCGGGGATTTTTCATTTTAAGTGCGAGAAAGAGTCCCAAAAAATAACATTTTCATATATTCTTTGTAGTAGTTTAACGAGCCCAAAGAAGTAGACTCAAGGTTTTTAAGATTAATGAGAAAGAAAAATACCATAAAAAGAATGCTCAAGCTTCTTCGTAGTAGTTTAACAAGCACGAAGAAGGATACTCGAGGATTTTTCGGATTAACGAGCAATAGAAATACCATAAAAAGAATGCTTGGTGTTCTTCATGGTAGTTTAACAAGCCCGAAGAAGGAGACTTTAGGTTTTTTCAGATTAACGAGAAAGAAAAATACCATAAAAATAATGCTTGATACTTCTTGATCTCATGCTTGACAATACAAGGGTCTATGCCATGCATTTCCTCTAAGACCAAGGGAAAACATCATAGAAGTCCTTAAAAGGGTAGAAGCTCGCAATTTCCTCAGGATTGCAGTTAGCTTCAATCTAAATGCTTTCCATGATACCTGTTCTGATCGAGATAACAATGGGCGTAGTCTTTGAAAGATTGCCCAAGTTCCCTTCCAAATCAATATTTTGGATAGTCGTATGAATCGAGGGAACAACCTCGGGTGGTTTAAAAGACATGATTTTTACAAATGTTGCGTCCGAATTAGATATCGAAACGCAATAGTGAGGGGCTTCCCAAGGCCGCTCCTCTAAAGGCATGATCTCTTGAATAACTTCATCTGTAGGTGGGACTTCACCGAGGATATCATTACAAGGAGCCATAATGGGAGAGGTTTTCTAATGTTGCTCTTCTAAAAACAAGATCTCTTGAATAGATTCATCTCCAGGTAGAAGATCATTAGAGGGAGTTGTTATGGGAGGGGATATGGTATTGTGGGTGATAACCAAAGTGACATAAGAATAAGATGCAAATTGAATGGCTTGGTAAGCCAATTTGACTAGTGACAATGACATTTTTTCTCCATAAGGGTCAATTTCAGAAGGGGCGAAGAGGATCCAAGGATCGTTTGGGTCATGAAGAATGGTGGAGACCATAGAAACCATCTATGGAACCTTGAGCGGTGGGAGAGGAAAGCAACCATTCAAGGAAGAACCCTTCAGAATACTGATACCAATAGTGACATAAGAGTCAAGAATTCCACCCACTAATGGTTTGGTGCTGCTAGCCAACGGGGATTAATCTGGGCTAAAGAAGGATAGCTAGTCCACTACAACCATTCTCCCCTCTAATGGAAATAAGATGAGGAAAAAAACCAAAGACACGATGGTAGTCATGGCGTAAGTTCAACTACGGCCCAAAAGCAGATTATAGTCAAGTTTTTGATCTAAAACTTCAATGTTCATCGTTACTATTTTCCCACTTAAAGTGATGGGGTGGTCAGCAAGGTAACCTTTCGGGATGAATGTATGGCCATTGAATGCTTTAAGGGAATTTGATGGCAAAGAGAGCGTTGGAGAACCCAAGGAAATCCAACACAAAGTAGACATGATGGAGGTCGAAATGACTTCGTCAATAATAGTTCTATGTACACCTCATCCTTTCAAAAACAAAATCACCTGAAATGCAAGTTGGTGGGAAAAGTGGGGTTTACATTTCTCGATGTTGAATATTTCTAGCATGGAATCCTGAGGGTCAACCTCACCAAAAGAAGAAAACAAATCTTTCCATTGTGTTGGACAAGTTTGCAATACTTCGAGTGTAGACATAGCTGATGGTGCTTACACCAAGTCTTCTACAATATTGTAGTGTTGGGCAACATGTGCAATGTATTATGTGTTGTGTGACAAAGTGCTCTTTTTGGGGGAAGAATTACAAGATCAAAAACAGGCCTTTTGATATGAATATCGTTGGGCAGAGGTGGGTTTGAACTAGAGGTAGTGTCCTAAGCATTAGCGTCTGGAGCTCCATAAGTTTTGGCTCGTGTTTTAAGATCAACCATTTCAAAGGTGTAAATGATCGAAGATCCTTCACTAGAGGAAGGATGATTTGAACTTTTGTTGCCCCCTTGCAGGGGTTGGGGTGGACTCTCAATAAGATGTTTCTTTTGTTGAGCAGGGAAAGGGTTGTCACTATAAGACCACGGGGGTCTGCCCAGTGTCCTTTTGAGCAAGAATATATGTTTATTCTTAGAGACATGGACATCTATGTGTCATATGGTCTTCCACACAGATTGTGCAAGGGAACTTGACAACTTTGTCCTTTCCACTGTTAGGTGGTGCAACAATTTTCTGCTTGGGGTTGGATTTCTTTGCTAGCTATTGCTTAGAAGAAGAGGTATTTTTATTATTCTTCTTTCTCTTGTTGTTGGTTTTTTGCATAGAATACACAAAGTTTACCGTAGCGGTAGGAAGATCATTCAATTGGGTAGAAGTAGCGAGATCAACAGACAACTAGGTAATGTGCCCACTAAGTTGTTTTACAGTAGACCCAGAGGTAGCACCAATGATACTGTCAGCGTGCACGTCAGGTTGCTGAGTAGTGGGAGCATTGGAAGTTCTGGGGGAATTGGGCATACGTTTTATAATGTGCCAGACTACTAATAAATCAAATCGAAGTGCTAGGCACAATAAATGAACTAGTCTTCAATGACTGAACCACCTAAGGCAATGTCGTTGGCAATTTGGGGAAGAATAGATTTACATAACCAAACTGCTAATAGATAATCCAGAATGGGGGCTTTGACTAGCCTCCACCTACGTCTCCATTCATGAATGTGATCTTGGATGCGGGTGGAGGTGTCTTGGCATAAGGTAGTAAGAAAAACTGTCCTAGTTTCATAGCGGATGGGTACCTAAAAGTGCTTTAAAAATTCCATTGCCAAGGAAACAAAGATAGTAACTAACACGTGTGGTAACTCAATGTACCACTTGGTGGAATTTCCAGTAAGGGTGTGTGGGAAGAGCCGGAGCTAGATACTGTCATCCACCATGGAGTTTGAGACATGCCATAGATGATAGGTGGTGACATGTTTACCTGAATCATCCCCTTGCTTTCCTTCAAACTACAGGATGCCAATAGGTATTTTGTGCGGGATTGGGGGAAAATGTAAGTTAGGGGAAATGGGGTCATTGGTTAGTTTGTATAGATCGGGTATGTTGAGTGTTGTCAAAAAAGGAAAATCATTTGGTGCCCTTGAGTTTGACCAAGGTGATAACGAATGCATTGAGGGGCCTCAGGGTCCACCCATCATATTATTCCCAACGGGATACATAGGGTTTGTTGGATAATAGTTTCCTTGCAGTGGCGGAATAGTCATATAGGATGATTGTCCATATGGGAGGTTAGGCTGGGGGATATAAGCTTCATTGCCCCTAAGATAAAAAATTTCCCCTTGACTCAAATGAGGTTGAGAAGGGCATGCCCAAATGGATTGAGTAGGACCAGGTTGACGGATCCCACAAGCCACGTAGTTGGCCATAGGCACATGACTGACACTGGGGTAGTGTACACTTGGAGGTTTTGTGTCAATTAATGAAGGTCTAGCTTGTCCTATAGGTGGAGGGGGAATAGTAATGGCCCCTGTCGGTATGTGCATGTTGGGAACCTTGGCCCCTGGTGTTTGAGCCTGGGGGTTTTAACTACACAGGGAATTCCAACCAAAGGGATTACTGAAGGGACCCATGCTAACAATGCTATTTGGAGCACCAACCAAAGGTCCAGGAACAGACACAAAAGGGGAAAAAACTGGTATGTTTGGGGTTCCACTCATGGTAGGTGTAACTTAGTTTTTCAGACTTTGCATAGTTTGTATAGCAGGGTAACCAATCAGTTGTGTATAACTAACTATTGACTAAGGAAGTGAGGGTCGACCAAAGTTGTCCACAAAAGCCCATGACCCATTAATCACTAAGGGAATCATGGATGTAGGTACACTCAAAGACATGGTAGATACAGGTGCTGCCTGAATCAGTATTGGTCCCAAAGGATCAGTGAGAGGAGGATTATAAGGAGGTACAAATCCTTTAGTGAAAAAGTCCTCTGGAATTAGAGTGTCTTGGGATGTATTATTTGATTCGATGTTAGATATTGGAGACTGATTACTCGAAGAGGGGCAATCGGGATCACCAAGGTTCGGCAAATCCTCCGCAGTCAGTGGAGGAATACCTTTTTATCATTGAGATTGACGACAAGGGCCATATGTAGCCATGGTGACCAATATATTTTATAAAAAAAATAAAAAATCGTGATATTTATTATCATGGAAAATTTTAGGGGCTAATGTTCGCCCAATGGGCTAATTTTCCATGATTTTCCACAAAAAGGATTCGCTAATTTCCAATTTTTATAAAAGACGATTCGCCCAAATTTTAGAATATTAAATTATTTTACCTTAAAAATCGCCAACATTATATAGAGACTATATATAAAATTATTATAAATTTGAATAATTTTACAAATATATCAATAAACATTTTATAATTTGCATATTAGGGATTAGTTAGATTCGCCAATGTTTTTAAACTTCAAGAAAATTTTCCATCCTTAAAATTTTCCTTGTTTATTATAGTCTGAATGACAACAACCCAACACCTAAAAAATTAAAAATACTCTAGAAGTCAATCAACAAGTAGTTAGGGGATATGATTTTGTCTGATAAACATCGTTTGTTGGAGATGAACCCAATATCACAATGACTAAAAGTAGAGATGGCCAAATTTACAATTATGATTACTCTTAAGCTTCACGCAGACCTCAGATTAAGGGGCCAAGTACTCTCATGAAGATGATCACCCTCCCAAAAATCAAAGAGAAAGTTGGTTCCTCTATTTAAGTACCAAGGCAGTGCACCCCAGTCACCTTATGTTCATCCCTAAAAAAATTTAGCCACTATGGTTACCTCAAGTCACAGACACTGCCAAGGGGACATGGTCACAGACAGTACGCTGTGTGGGCAGGATACTTGAGTCCTTGACTCAACTCCAATATCCCCGAAGGGATCCCCGATACACAGAATACCCAATGGAGATGAAATCGAAGGCACACTACCTTCTCTCATATTACAATGTTGTCTCACATTTAACTCCACTTTGACTGGAGCGGTCCTCGATAGTATAAGTGCAGCAAGATTTTTCCCTCTTTAATGATACTAGTCTCAATTTTACGATCTTGGGTAGTTAACTCACAACTGCTTAGCCCAAGATCTTAGCCTATACTGATATGTGTGTATACTCAAAAGAGTTGCTGATTATTTTTATAACAAGATATATTTTAGAGGTACTTTATTAGTGTATCCAGAATGGGTGTTGAGGTATAGAGTTTTGTGAGACTCTGACATAAACCATGTAGAAAATGCTTTTCAATTTCAATTCGATGAATGAATTACTTCTACAAGGAGAGAATCATTTATACATCAATCAACACCATGCATCCAATACAGTAAACACTAGCACAACTTGCAGACATGCAACACTCTCTAACAACTAACCCAATATACAGATGCATAATCTACCCAACTTAAAACATAAAAAACTTTAAACATATTTTTATTTTCTTTTCATGAAAAACATAAGCGCTTAAGCTATTTTCCTAAAAAACAAAAAGTTATTAGGAAATAGGAAACTGGACACAAGTGCACAATTGGAGATCCTTAAAAAGACTAGAGGTAGCTTCCCCAACCCGGGAATTCACAGGACAGACTATTGATCAAGATATTCACTGGCTAACACACTTCAGGAGAGGCTATAGAGTGTTAATGGCAAGACCAACACTCTGTCTGCAAGCCAACAGAGTGTTTTAACTCACTGGTTTGCACTACTGGGGTGAGTTAGGGGGGGGGAAAGCTATAAAAAGAGTATTTTAGGGTTGGATCAAAGGCCAAGCACCACATATAAGGTTATGAATAGTCTTGAGTGGTCAAAAAGGTAACCAAGAAGAACAAGAGGGCCTGGAAAGAAAGGGAGATCCAGGAACTTTGGAGGAGAAAACAGAGAACTAAACGTAGTCCCCAATGGAGTTGCCAATTCTGTTATAGGGATTAATGCACAGGTGGTCATGGCTGGAATACCCTCAAATATCTTCCCAGGATCCAAGGCATACCATTCAGATTAACTGCAGTTGGCACAAAGAAGAATATACATATCTATATTATTGCATGATATTCAAAGAAGGAAGGAAGAGACTACCTCAGATATTGATGCAGTTTTGTTGGAGAACCCAATATAGCAAAGTGGAAGACCCCTTTGCTAGCTCCTAGATCAACACCTACATATAAACAAAATAGAGAGTAATATTACAACATATAAACTCTGATAATCAAAGCATCAATACATAAAGATATGAAAATGACATGCATCTAAGCTACTCATAAAACAATGGTACTATATCAACATGTAAGAAATCATGACATTGGCACCATCGAGTAGACAACACAACACTAAATCTATATTATTAAGTAGGAAATAATGATTACAACCATCTAGTGAATCAAGCTTCCCTTAAACCTCCAACTCCTTTCTCTCTCTCTCTTCTTAACCTCTTGGTAGTAAAGCAACTATCTCACACAAAGCTTCAGCAATTAGTTGACAATCCTTTGACCTCTTTCACAATGCCCAAACCTCCAATATATAGATAATGAGAGGCTTATCCTTGCCAACTCTCTCATGAGTTCCCTTTGGAAAAATCTAGGATGTTTCCTTCCTTTCTTTCTATTTCCCCTTCCATTAGACTTCGTTACAAATGGAAATATACTTAGTTAGGTCGAAGTTAGTTGTTTCCTAATTTTGGGGCTGACATTTGAGTAAAAAGTGGAATACTAGTCAGTCAAATTGCCCATTTGATCTCTGAAATATCACAAAACTTGAGTGATGTTTTCTCTTCGGTAACACAATGAGTTACCCTATGGACTAACACCCTTGGCTCATGCATTGAGAGCGTTCTAACTCTTCCTGCTAGTTCCTAGGGAGTGTTACCTTGGAAAATAGGCATGTGAACTTGGTCATGTCTTCAACAAAACTATCTTTCTCCTCTGAGATGATGAAGAGGTCATTTTCTTATATAACACATGGTATTCCTAGGAAGATCGTGTTAGACAGAGATGCCAAGTTCACTTCCAAGTTTTGGAAATATTTATTCCTAGGTTTGGGGACCAAGTTGGCCTTCAGTACAACTTATCATCTTCATACAGATGGACAAACAAAGAGGGTCAACATGATTCTTGAGGATATTTTGAGAACATATGTTATGCATAAGTGGTGAAAGTTGGAAGAATATCTTCCACTGGTGAACTTTGCGTATAACAATGGGTATCAGGAATCTTTGAATATGAGTCTGTTTGAGACACCTTATGGGCAGAGTTGTAATACTCCTATTAGTTCAAGTGATCCAGTGAACATGGTATTGATTGGAACAGACATGTTGGTAGAGATGGAATAAGAGATACAAGTTATCAAGAAGAATTTAAAAGTAGCATAGGACAGGTAGAAGAGCTATGAAGATCAGCACAGGGTGTTTAAGGAGTTTGAAGTTAGGGAATAGGTGTACTTGTGCATCAAGCCAAAGAAGATCTCCTTGAGGATTGGATCATGTTCCAAGATGACAGCTCAGTATTACGAGCCTTTCAAGATTCTTGAGAGGAGTGGACCAGTGGCCTATCGACTTGCACTACTTCTAACAGTGAAAGTCCATGATTTTGTCCATGTTTCATTACTTAGGAAGTATGTGAAATATTTTGATCATGTGATTGATTGGTTTGTATTACATGTGGAACGAAAATGATAATTCCAGTGAGAACATTAGTGCATTTTGCAGCGAAAGATGCCCATACTCCGGAATCAAGTAATTGAACAAGTTAAAGTGTAGTGGAAGTACTTTGGTCTCGATGAAGCTGCATGGGAGATGGTTGATCAAATGCAGGCCACGTATCCTTCTCTATTTGTTGGTTGAGTGGGTGTGCTTTGATATATGTCTTGACGTTGTGTTTTGGTTTTGTTTATATATACATATGTATGTAAATACTACATCAAGATGTGTTATAAATCTCCAATAACTGGTATGGTGTTCATGATATGTTGGTTATGTCTTCAACAGTATGATATGATGTCAATGTTGTATCAATTTGTGTTATACATCTTCATAGGAAGCATGTGTTTGTTGTTTTATGTGTCATTAAATGCTGAGGATGGTGTCAAACAAATGGAAAGGGGTTTGTAACAACCCCTAGTTGATTTCCTATGTAAATAAATAAAAATAATAACCAAGGTCATGGGACATGTATTCGAACCTTAATGTTGGGAAAAAGCATAGTGATGGGGATCACTCGTAACTATTTTTATCAACAAAAATGGCCTAATCAACATTTTATGGATACCACTCGATTAAGATCTATAACTTAGATCTATATCCATTGAATGGTGGCTCCAACTAGTTCGATTGCCTCCAGTGACCATTAGGGGAATTTTGAGGTGTAAAATGGGCCTCCTAA
The DNA here is from genome assembly GCA_000404065.3 of Pinus taeda. Lineage (NCBI taxonomy): Eukaryota > Viridiplantae > Streptophyta > Pinopsida > Pinales > Pinaceae > Pinus > Pinus taeda. The sequence continues at coordinate 338,595 of APFE030324250.1, read as the reverse complement.
GGAAATTATAAAATAATAGTGGAAATAATAAAATAAGATTAGATTACATCATCAAATTTTAGAGGGAAAAAGGAAAAAATTATTTTCCCAACTCGTCTTTTCAACTTATCTCCCTATGGGTTTACTGAAATTTTGAACAAAAACACTCGTTGGATGAAAAATTTGATTCCTCATCCAAATATTACCCATGTTCATACTTTCGATGGATCCTACTACATGAAAAATGAGACATACATGAAAAACGTGATTGCAATCACATTTTTTCATGTATTTCTCATTTTTCATATGGTAGGGTGCATCGAAAGTATGCAACATGGGTACTCCTTCGATGAGGAATTAAATTTTACATCAAACAAGTAATCTTGCTCAAAATTTGAGTAAAACCTTAGGGAGATAATTTGAAAATACTAGTTGAAAATGTAGTTTTATTATTTTATTAGTTTTTAATCCTTTTACTTTTTTACTCCAAAAACGGTGAATCATCTTCCATGGTTTACGACATCATATTGAATCCTATTGGTTCTTATAAAGTTTATTTTGGTTTTAAATTTTTCTTAGGAGGCCCATTTAGACCTCAAAATTCCCCTAATGCCCTTTCTCTATATCTATGTTGGCTTATAATATTTCTATTCTCTCACAAACAGAGAAAGAGAAATCGAGATGATTCTCTAGTTTCTATCTTGGCAAGAAAGTAATCCCTTAAGATGATTTGGGGCTCATCGGCACCACTTCTAATGCTTTTCCTCTTCAAGAAGAGGAATTTTAGAAATGTGGTCTTTAAAGTAAAAGTAGATTCAACTCTATATTCCCTAAGACTATCTCGATTGGATGAAGGATTAGTCCTCCATGCAACCAAGATAAAGACTAATAATAATTGGGATTTTAGCATGAAAAACCTATGATGAATATATGTTTAAAGAAATAGTTCATTTAACTGACATTGTAATTATTTATCATGCTATGTTTAAGACATCAATTAATCATAACCACTGAATCACTAACATTAGGAAGTAGTTCACAAAATGTTAATGAAAACAATAAATAATTAACAAATAGCATTAGGAATTAGTTCACATAACATTATGGGTCATTAAATCAGGATAAGGTAATAGATTTTTGAGTAAATAGTTAGTCAAAAATATGATCTTAATAAGTAATAGCAAGAGATAAATGATAACTTATATTTGTACTTAAGATCAGATAGCTAATCTACAATATAAGAATCAATGTTGACAATAGTGCACAATATAAATTCCATAGACATAATTCTGCAACCAAAAAAGGAATTAAATTTGTTATTAAAAATAATATTATGTTTATAAAAACTAATCAAACCTCCTCTCCTACTCAATACAATATTTGACCCTCAACAAGCCTCCTCCAAGTCACAAACTTTGCTAATAGAAACAACAATTACAATAGTGGAAACCTTGCTCATCTTTACATAACTTGTAATTGAAAGAGACCAAACCCCAATCACATAAATCACAAATGCATGAAAGAATCTCCTATTCTAATAATTCCTCTCTATTCTTCTCTCTACTCCATCTCATGCCTTTTTCACCCCTGTCTCTGTTGAGGAGATCGTATTTATACAGAGCTTAAGGTGAAATTGTGAAAATAATAGTAGCTCCATGTATCTCTCAAAAACCAAGATAATAAAAGAAATTAGATCAGGTGGTTTTTTCTTCTATTGATTCATGGGCCAAATGAATATCACCTATGTTTGATAAAGTTCCCAGTTTAGCTTGTTGTTGAGTTCAAATTATTTTCTATTGATAACCACTAAGTTGATTCTCTGACAAGATCAGGCTCTTTCATGGTATTAGTCCTCATTTAAGCGTCTGTTTTAACCTCCTTTGTATATTTTGGTTTGGATCTCGACATGTGGTTGAGTAGATGTTGATCGAGTGGTCTATTCGATTCGGCCCAGGTGTTTCCCGATAACAGAGAAATCAAAATTATCCATTTAAAATGACGGAAAACTCAATACAAATATGGATTTTAATTATGCCCCAAGACCTTTTAATTTTAATTCAGTGGCTATAATAGTGGTTGGAGGATGATACACATGGCAAGAGCTTAGTGGTATTAGAGGTAAGCCCATTGGAACGTTTTATAATGTGCACAAACCAAAAATGTCGATATTGGGAGGCTGCGATATGGAGTAGACATGATATTTTATTGAACTTCTTTTAAATAGTATATCGGGTACGGATATCGGAGGTGAGTGGATTATCGAAAGTCAGAAGTCGGAGGGGCATGTTGTGTCGGCAGATCGAGGGAGTGCCATATCGGAATATCGGCGATATATGAATATCGGAGTTCTTAAAATGTATCTAAGTTGAAAATCTCAGATTGTTGATACTCGAGAGCGGAAGTAATGATGTGGAAGTGGGTCCACCCTCTAATAAACTACAACCACTGTTAAATGTGCCCATGACTTATGATATTGGGGATTTTGAAAGGAATGTTCCAATATCGATAAGTTCCGACATTCCCATATGTTACAACCACTTTATCAAAAGACCACATCCTCTATATAATATAAGCCAAAGACACTATTTGGAAAATAAAATAATATAGCCACTCTTAATGAAGATCTTGGTCTCGAGGGCTATGAATTGCATGATAGAAAATAAAAATTAATGTTTACAAATATAAATATTTACAAATATAAATATTTACAAAATTTAATTATTTACAAAGAGACAAAATTGTAAAATAAAAGGTAAAATACATTATAGAAGGCCAAAGCAGTGAAAAATATCAAATCTTCAATTAGGCGCTATATGCAAACCAAATGTCCAAATGAGATCAAATGAATTTTGATAGAAATATAAAAGAAAATCGAAATCGAATAATAATATGACAAGTCATTCAATTAAAGGGTCCCCATAATGAGAATTAAGTGAATAATTGGGGAGGGGTGGGGTTTGTGTTTTTACCACAACACAACCCCTAGTTGATTTCTTATGTAAATAAATAAAAATAATAACCAAGGTCATGGGACATGTATTCCAAGCTTAATGTTGGGAAAAAACACAGTGATGGGAACCACTGGTAATTAATTAATGGCTATGGAAATTAGCAAAGGCATTGGAAAAGGAAAAGAGGCATTAATTGCTATTTTATCTATGAAAATAATGGAAAATAGGAGAAAAGGAAGGTGAAAGGTCACATAACTGCATGTGAGAAAAATTGAAGGAAAAATAGAGGAAAATGAAGAAAGTAGAGGCCTTAATGATAAAAAGGCTTTTAAGGATTAGTTCACAGCTTTTTTTCAGTTCAATATTTGGCACTCTTATTCTATTCTCTCTCTCTCTCATTCTCTTTCACACTTAGATAAATGTTGGAGCATTGTTAGAGCATGCTTGGAGCACTCTAGTTTTCATTAGATTTGGAGAAAGAAGGAAAAGGAAAAGGAAAAGAAGGAAATCCTAAGATGGTAGTGGGATAAAATGCTACAACTAGATTTCTTTGCAAGTACTGAGTTGCATGCATGATTTCCTTGTTATTTTTGTCATGCATGGTATATATATATGAAATTATTTGGTTATGATCTGTCATTAGAATGGAGGATTTCTTAGATTGACAATGGTTTTTCCTAGCCTTTCCATTTCCTGGATAGCCATGGTGTTGTGGGTTTTTCCACTTGTTTTCTATTAGTGCTCAAGATCCTAATGGTTTAGGGTTGAGTTACTAGTTCCTAGAGCCATTGGTAGGAACAAGCATTCTAGAGCTCTGGAACAACTTGGATTGAGTTACTAGTCCTGGAGCCTTGGTTGGACAAATGCTCTGGAGTCTTGGAAGGTTGTGGGTTGAGTTATTAGTTCCTTGAGCGATGATTGGGAAAAACACTCTGGAGCATTGGACAACTTGGATAGAGACCGATTTGGTTGGTGTTAGTGATGTCTAGCCGTGAAGTGGAATCAGTAGTTGAGGGTCAAGGTGGTTTGGCCTTTGGAAGCCCTAGTTTGGCTTTTTTGGTTTATTCCATGAGATCCCACATTCATGTTTGGAATATAGCATGAGGATGATTAGCTGAAAGAGATATTTAGTTCAACCCAATCTATGGTCGGGTGGTATGTGGAAGTCCCTGACTTGGTTTGATTCTACATATGTTAATAAGATCTCTTTTCCTGTTATATTTTCATGAGTAATTTTACTTGTTATTATGTGGCTTGATGGTTATTCTATCATGGTGCATATGTCGCTCACTTGTTGGTTATATGTTGGTTACAAGTTGTATATTGGTTATGGCTCTTGATGTGTTTTTATTTGTTAGTGAATGATTAATGAATGAATGAACTAGCAGATGTTGTTACAACTATTATGAGAGGGTGTCAAACCTTCTTGACGATTCTTAGATATGTATCATACCCCTATTTTTAAATATGCATTCATGACCTGTAGATTACATGGTCACCATATGTTTGACGAAATGACTCTCATGGTTAGACTTGGTTAGGTTAAGTTTTTTATTCAAATTTGGTTGAATGTATTTTTCATCATATTAGAAATGATTCTGGAAAGTATCACTGCATTCTGGGCAATGATTTGGAGGTTGACCTAGAAAATAGGCTCAAGATTTGGGACAGTATGCTTTGAACTAAACTTTTTGGACTGCAACTGATGGGTTGCAGGCTTATGCATGCGGTTGGAGGCTCCCAACCGCATGGCTAACTTGATGTGGAAGTGGTTTAGGGCTCAAATGAGAAAATATGATAATAGAAATAACCCAGAAATAACAATATCTGAATATAAATAAATGCTTCTCTTTATTGATCAAACCCTTAAGGTAAGGAAACACCATACATTCACTTCTTAAGGAAGGAAAACACTCCACAAGCCATATTCTTGTTCATACAATATTCCTTGGCATCTCTTAATGGGAAGTCTCTAGCCTCTACATATGCCTCATACATACAATACCATGGCATGGTTCCCTCAATACCATCTATCTAATACCATGGGCTTATTACATTATTACTAACTACTTGTGGTCCCTTACATGATACGGGTTAACCACTTTATTTATTACTATGGCCCATCCCATTATTACATTATTCCCTTGGGACCTCCCTCTGTACCCCATACTATCCCCCCTAGGTATACTACATTCCACCCTGCTTAAACATGTTTCATCCCCGAAACATAAGAAGAACACAAATAATAAGATCTACTCAAAAGTGTAGTCCACTGGTACCATGCACGTGCATCTAGCCATCCAAAAGAAAGGTGAACCCTCGATCTAGCTAGTGTCTTGCTCGATTGAGATGGAAGTTGACCCCGATGACTCTTCTGTGTTGTTGTGTTGTGGGTGGATCGTCACCCCTCTCTATCTGTCATGCGAGGGTTGTTGTCCTTGTTGTTGATTCGTTGCCATCTTGCGGAGTGATGTGGGTGGTGATATGCTCAAGTTTTAACCAACAATGTATCTTTCTTTAACTCACCACCTAATGAATCCTGATTGGTATCTGGTACATGTTGTGGTTCCTTTTGTTGTTTCTTATCTTCCAATATTACTTCAACCACAGATTCCTCATCTGATGTATCAGTACCTGTAACATTTTCTGCTTCAGCCTCCTTGGACTCTACCTGTTTTTCTGGTACCTGGTTTGATGTTTGTGTTTGATTGTCAACCATCAAAGTCCCATTATCTGATGTGTCAATTTCCATAGAGCTTTATGCTTCTTCCTCCATATTCTTTGCTTGGGTGTTAATGGGGATGTTCTGCAATGTAATTTTTTTCTTTTTATACCAAAGCTTCATGAATTTCTTCTGCACATTAATATTGACAGTACCCAAAGATTCCATCCAAGGATATCCCAAAATGACATCCATGTTATCCATATCTGAAGTATAAAAATCATAATGCAACACATACTTATCCATAGAAAGCTTCAAATATTTATAAACTTGAACATCCTTATTATCAACCTGTGTGTTTCCAATGTGTTTTATTGGAACTTACAATTTTTTTGCCAAATTAACATTGATAAAATTATGCTTACAGCTAAGATTTATAGACATAATTATTTTCTCTTTCTGAATACATCCATGTACCTGCAATAAGGAGATACCGGTAGAAAATAACCCCTTACATGTCTCATTCCCCTATTTTCTAGCATGAGACCATTCGTCCAAAAGGAGTTTTTCAAATTCTTTATCTGAAAGTTCGGACAACTGCTTTTTGTGAAGTGAGTTCCACCATTTGGCAGCCTCATCCTTGAAACCAAGTGATAATAAAACTTCCCAATGTTTCCCATATGTGAACTTTTGACTCTGTATGAATTCTTCAATAGTAGGGCTATCATCCTTTCCTATAAAAAACATCTTGCTAGACGTCACGGAAAGAAAAAAAATAAAAAAATCCATAGTTCAATCAATATTTCTCAAAATATTTATTATGACTTGTTTTCAGAAATGGAACAACCATTATGCATCTTCCCATGTGATAGAAATCCCAATCTAGGCACTAGAATTCTAGACTTGTGCTGCAATTATCCCGCCATCACAAAAAATTCTAAAAAAAGAGCTGATTTTTAAATCAGCGACATCTCCCTCATCCGGACTCCGATTCAACTCATTTTTTTTTTTAAATTAAGTATTTTTTTGGAAAGAACCCGGATCTGGAATTAGATTCTACAAATGTTTCCCTGGAACGTACAGATCTAATCTGAAAACTTACCGCCTTGAAAAATGTTTGCAACTCAGCTGATTTTTAAATCAGCGATATCTCTCTCATCCGGACTTCGATTCGACTGATTTTTTTTTTTCAAATTGGGTGATTTTTTGCAAATATACCAAATGTACAATGGGATTCTCCAAATTTTTCACTAAAACTTAGATATCTGATCTATAAATTTGCCGCCCCAAAAAATGTCTACAAAAATAAAAGTAAAAGAAAATTCCACTTTTCCCAAGAAAGTGGTCTAATACCACTCTTCATATATATGATCTGAAAATATATGATAATAGAAATAACCCAAAAATAACAAGATGTGAATATCGATAAATGCTTCTCTTTATTGATCAAACCCATAAGGTAGGGCAACACCATACATTCACTCCTTAAGGAAGGGGAACACTCCACAAGCCATATTCCTGATCATACAATATTCCTTGACATCTGTCAATGGGGAGTCTCTAGCCTCTATATAGGCCTCATACATACAATACCATGGCTCAATACCATAGTTCCCTCAATACCATCTATCTAATACCATGGGCTTATTATATTATTGCTAACTACTTGTGGTCCCTTACATGATACGGGTTAACCACTTTATTTATTACTATGGCCCATCCCATTATTACATTATTCCCTTAGGTACCTCCCTCTGTACCCCATAATATCCCCCCCTAGATATACTACATCCTCTGAGTGGAATGTATCCCCTTTAGGATGTGTTGAGTTGTCATTTTGTCTTCCGTGGTCGACCCCACTTCTTTAATGGGACCTAGGAGGTTGGGTCATGTCATAGTAGCTCCTCCTCTCATGTTTATCCTGGTAGGATGGTGAAAGTAGGTAAATGTGAGAAAACTAGTTACATGATTGCACTGAGGAAATCGTCGCTCCAACATGATAAAGGAAGTCGTGATATTTTAACCCAAACATGATCTACATTGGGAATTTATTTGTTTGGATCAAAATCAAGAGCCTATGAATTGAGATACATACCTTTGGATCCAAAACCACTAGAGTAAATTTCAACCTAAAAGTGGCCTCCTAAATAAAAATAATAAAATAAGAGGAAAATAATAAAATAATAGTTATGAATTTTGTAGGGAAAAGAAGAAAACTACTTTTTTCATTGTATTTTTAGCTTATCTCCTCAAAGGTTTACTCAAATTTCAAGTGTAGACACTCATTGAATGCAGAATTAAATTATGAATACAATGAGTACCCATTATGCATACTTTTGAGAAGACCCACTGATAAAAATTGAACATAGATTAAAAAACATGCCAAACACGTTTTTTAATGTATCTTCAATGAACACGTTTTTTAATGTATCTTCAATGAACACGTTTTTTAATGTATCTTCAATTTTTATCAATGTGGGTATTCTAAAAAGTATAAATAATGGGTACTCAATGGATGCTGAATTTAATTATGCATCCAATAAGTATCTATACTTGAAAATTGAGTAAACGTATAAGGAAATAACCGAAAAATATCCTAAAATAGGTAGTTTTTTTAATTTTCCCTCCAAAATATTTACATGTACCTCTCTTTAAATTTAAAATAATTTGAATGGTTTACATATTATGTACATGAAAATTTCATGGGAACTTTTAGGTTAAAATTTCCTCTAATGAATATGGGTCATTCTAGAAGATTATGTCTCTATCCTCCTTGAATTCAAAGGGGAAGGTGAAAAAACCATTTCCAACTACAAAGAGGCTACTGATGCCTTTCATCTAAGGTTTCCAATTCTTATCAATCCACTGATCCATCGGCTTTGGTGAAGGACACATCCACGTAACTTTGCCAGTGAAAGCCTAATCCACAATGGACAAGGTTGATCTACAAAATTTTGTTGACAACATGATAGATGGGATGTTCTCTGCATGCTTCACAATTTTAGATTGCTTCCCTTTTGAGTGAATTTTCTTGAAAAGACCATCAACTAAGGCTTGAAAATATGCCAGATCATCGTTAGGAGGGGGAGGAGCCCCCTCTCAACTTGTTGCCATGTGGATTCAGCTGAAATTTCCCCGTCGTATGTATGCTTAGGGTTAGGCTTTGCATTCCTAAGCATTAATAATTTTTTTTTACTATATAATAGTACCTAAGCACCCAAGGGAGATTTGAACCAGTGACCTATCGCAAGGAGTGCCTTAACAGTACACCCATTCACCATCAATCCAAAGCCCCATGGGCTCTTAAGCATTAATATTAACCAATACATATATTTAATTATAATTTGAGTGAAAAAATACATATTTGGAATTAAAAATATCTCAAATATTCAAACAAATGCATATATAAAATAATATTGTTATACGTTCGTAACATATATTCAATTAAAATATGGGGTATAATGAAAATATATTCAATTATAATCGAATTAAACAATCACTTATATTCAATTAAATTTCAATGGTACACTGAGCGGTGGTGTGCAAGCCTATATTGCATTTCACTTTTTTAAATGTAAAATTCTTGTGCATTAAATGTTGAATATAAAATTGAATCATCTCACACACAATACTATGAAAAATTTCATATTGAACACTAAACACTAACTTAGAATGTCAATAAATATATATCTATATATATATTATATATATATATATAATATATATATATATAAATATATATATATATATATATATATATAAATAATGCAATGCATGGTGTGGAATAAGTGATGTGGAAATGTCTCTTCCACACCTCTCACACATCATTTCTTATGCAATATTGCATTATCATCTCTCACAAGTAATTCTCTCACCAACTCATTTTCAAGCCAATGGAACGAAAGTAAAGTGGAAGCTTGACATGACCATTGAAAGAAATAAGAAATGCATCCATGTTGTTGTTAGTCACTAGTTAGATAGTATTTAATTGTTTCATTGTAGAGGGTTGCAATCAATTCGAAATTTATTTATTTCAATACATATTTATTTTTTAACATGGATAAATTAATACATTACATGGAAAAGGATTTTTATTTTTATTTTTTTAGGATATTTGATAAATCATGGTTTAACTCGTTATTGTTGCTAATCATTATTAAAGGGGCATAAATATCAACAAGTGGGAGGTGGACTATCAATTCTCCTTCGACTTGGTGATTGAAATTAACATGAATTTACATACTGAAAATATCACATAATGAAATTCTACGATAGATTCTCCAAAATTGGGCTTAGGTAGTGGTATTGAAATGAGATATTGAATTGATAATGATGCAGAGGAAATTTAGCCTTCATCTACGTAGGGTATTTAGAAATTTGTACCAGCCTTCCAACCAAGTGTTGGGACCTAGAAAGTTTTTGAAATTTTCTTTTGTATAGGTAGGACCGTGTAGCAGGAGCAAGGAGCGCAAGAAAAAATTATATAGCATGCAGGAGAGGGATGGAACAGGACGAAGACACATGGAAGATGGTTGACATAGGAAGGGAAAGTGTAGCATAGGTTTGGCTCAAGGATGAGATGCAACGAAGATGGACACCATGCACCAAGAAGATAGTATTGGTGGGAATAAAGGGATGTAGATAGAGGATAATGATTGTTAGGATTTTGCAGGAGGAGGTAGCCAACCAAGGAGTTCATGACTACAAAACAATTGTAGATATTTTGAGGCAAGAGACATTAGGTGGAGTGGAGCCAAAACTAGGAACACAATATTTTGAGGAATTTATACTAGACATGGGACAACTCAGCAAGCACTAGGGAAATGTCTCAATGGCCAAAAGGTTGGATAGGAAGAATGAGTGGGAAAAAGAGAGCCTTTGAGAGGAAATTCTGGGAATTATAAAATGGTTTATCTAAGAAAAAGGAGGTTAGTTTATGACTATCATATGTTGGATGGTGTATTGTGGCGACCAGTGATCTATTAGTTTGTTTTATGTCCTGTGAGTTGAAATCAACCTATGTACTAAGTATCTAGTCACTATGTTTGGGTCATTCATTGTTGAACAACGCTAATGTAAAAAATATTAGTGATGAAATATATATATTAATGTTGTTGTAGTAGTTCTCTGTATTGTTTTTGGATAATCTTACTAATAGACGAAGGGCCTAATAATATGTTATTTGTCACTTTGGCATATAGTGATGATTTGTTCTTGTATGGTCCAGTAGTGGTGTGGTTATTAAAAACTATCGGGTATGCTTAGTTTTCAGTGCGTTGTATTGCTAGTAGTGTTGGTCGATGCGACCTATCAATGTTGGTTGTGTGATTATCACATGTTGGTTGGTATATTAAAATTTCATGGGGCCTTGTTGCACTGTGCATAGTTGTGAAAATATTGCACAATTATTAAGAAATTTGATGTTTGGCACAAAGCACAACACAAGATAGAAGTAGAGTGTTTTGGGTTGTGTTAAATAGGAGTCATGTGTCATAACCTTAAGAAAATCCGATATGACTGCAAAAACCTAGTTCCAATAGTCAACCATTAGTGTCTTAGGTGAGAATCCTCCCACTATGTGTGTGTTGCCAAAAGGGTCGATGCGACTCAGATCTTTGTTGGCCATTGTGTCGCAAATCCTAGGTTTGTCAACATCCTACATGCCAATAAATGGTTTTGTTGTCGAGACAAGGATGGATACATGATGAGGTTATCCCTTAAGGATGTATAAACCATGGAATCTTGATAGAAAGGATATTACTCATTGGCTCAAGCACAAAGTGCACAAATTTTCTCTAAAATAAATTGAAGACAAGGGTTAGAGCATAGAAACATGGTTGCAAAAGTACATGTGTACTGACTTCCATGAATATTTCTTTGGAGAATTTCCTAGTATTTTGAAAGAGTGGGTCCAAAGTTTGAAAGACAACAATACCACACATTAGCATGATAGGCCAAGGAGGTGGACACTGGAAGAAGTGCGTAAGCTAGAAATGGTAAGTAAGAATATTTCGCTTGCTACTGAATTTTGGTTTAAAAGTGTGTTAGAAGGTTATATTGTGGAGTTTGTGATAGAATCGATGGTATCCTATACTACAATGGAGTAGATGTTTCTTAAATGACTAAGGGGTGGATTTATAATATCATTTTCATTGTTGATAAAGATGTTGTTCTACAACCACGGTGCTCTTCCATTGGAATCTGACACCATGAGAAGCTACGTAGCCTGCACGAATGGGGGACTGGAGGAGGCTAGGGAGGTGGTCTAAGGGATGAAGGACGAAAAATAAAAAATGGTAGTAGTAAAAGGTGTCATTGGATCCTGAACTCCACATAACAAAGGAAGGCAGAATAATGGAACAAGAGAATTACGAGGATGGCACATTGAGAAGTGGCAGAAGATATCGACAAGGTGATGCAGGAGGAGGTCAGTCAACATCAATACCTGCCAAAAGAAGGGGCCTAGAGGAAGGGGCTAGAAGAGGTCATCATAGGACATGAAGTAGGCTCAGAAACCATAGTTTCGAAGGCACAGAGTTTCCTATGCCACATACAGAAGTTGGCGAAAGAGAATAGTTGATCCCACACACAATACAAGTTTCAAAAGTAGGGAAACTAGATCAAAACATCACTTGGGTTGAACCCACTACCCAATGTGAATCTACAGATCAAGAGGTAAGCACTCAATACACTCATTCAACTAGTATAATCGGTCATTGTAGTCAAGGGGGAGGAAATAGTAGTAGTAGTGGAGTTGGCACGATTGCAGGAGGGACTACACAAAACATTCAAAATAAGAGAGGTGTGTAACGAAGCATGCAAATCTCAAGTGGCACTATAAGTGCAAGAGGGAGTACTTATATGGGAGTACCATTCATACCATGATGGTGGGTGTAGATTTTAGGATTCCTATGTTTCACGGTGTTGGGACCGAAGACCTAGAACAACATTTGTTCATGTGTGAAGTTGTTTGGACAGCTAAGTAGGTCTAGGATGAGGCTACCAAGATTGTACAACTAGAATCCATGCTCAGGGATTGCACACACACATGGTACATGAAGTATAAGGGTGCGAAATCAACTTGATAGAACAAGACTCGGGTGGAAATTAAACATGTCCTAATCATGGAATTCCAAAAGCCCAAATTAGAGTCCCATTGCATCACGAAAGTCAAGGAGATTAAGAAAATTGTGGGGGAGCCAGTATAAGACTTCGACCAATGCTTAAGGTGTTGAATAATAGGCTAACATTCGAAATTCTAGATGTGCAACATAAAGAGTGGTTTACTGTCATTTTTCTACCACATATCAAAATACCATTGACACAACAAACGATTGGTGCGTAGTTCGAAGATTTGGAGCTAACACTGAATTTGGAAGCCTCAATAGCACCAGGAATTGAGAGCATGACATGGCATAGGTACAATTTCATCTAGCTACACTAGAATCGTGACTCCAAGAATTCTCCAAAGGAAAGGAGAATCAGGAGGAAGTATGGTGTACCATTTGCAAAACAGATGGTCATAGCAGGAACGAATGTAAATTATTATCTAATTATATGGAAACTAACACAATGAATCCCCTTATGCAAGGTAGGGGTACGTTGTGTGAAATTTGTAGGGTATGGGGTCATATACCCTCCAGTTGCTAGATGATGGAAAAATATGAGGCCACGGTGTTGACTTTGTTCTACAAATTTTGTAAGTCAGCCAGGCATAACATTCACCATTGTTGTGCACTGGAGTTAATGCGTGAATGAACTTTTTACTCCTTCAAATTACAAGGGCTAGAAGGAGCAGAAATTGTGACTAATGGGATTAACCAACTAGGGTATGCTTAGGGTGGACAGTATAATCAACAAGGTCAAGGATGTGGCATGGAAGCTAGAGGACCTAAAGGGCCTAGTAGATGAAGAGGAGGCTTTGCTCGAGGGAATAACACCATAATTTGCTATAATTTCTTAAAACATGGACATTTGGGTCATGATTGCACCAATCCATGTCACACATGTATTTATTGTAAGTTCCTCGACCACCACATAGTGAATTTCCCTCAGTTGATTTCCAAATGGTAGGAAAAGAATGGACCTAATGTTCAAATGATCACCATCGATCCATGTAGGACTCAATAACAAGTTGGCACGATAACACTGGGAGGTACAAAAATGGGAGCTGACAATGTGAAGTCTTAGGAACAACAACATCAATGGGTTAGAGGAGCTCCTAAATCACCCTTGAAATTTGACCCCGCCAAGGAAAAAGCCATGTACAAAGAGGCTTAGCAAGAATATCTACAGGAGAATGAGACAAGCCAAAAGATAGGTGTGAATCTACCATTCCAGAGATATTTGATACTATGGTGGGAAAGGGGCATAGAACCATGGTAGAACCAGTCCAGATGTTTCTACATAGATGTTTAGAGTTAGTGAAAGATACATGAGCACTAGATAAATTCAAAAAGTTGGTGGAGCAGTGCGCCGAGAATATAGACGAGATTCTTGTGAAATATTAGGGATTGTGAACCAAATTTCTCGTCTCAAAAGGACCAGTAAAGAATTTTGATTTAGTGTCTAGATAGGTGAGTATGAGATGGATAATGTTATATGTGATTTGGGATCATATTTAAATATCCTACCAAAGAGAATCTGGGAAATGATGGGGATGCAAAAGTTGATGTGTTCTCCAATTTGGCTTAGAATAGCTAATCAACATTGGATTTTTCCAATCGAACAACTATCACGGGTACTAGTAGATGTTGATGGGGTGTTAAGCATAACTAATTTTGAGGTCATCAAAATCATAGACAACACTAACCCCTATCCATCCCTTCTTGGGATCAAATAAGCCTTTGCCAATAAGGTGATTATCAATTTAAATTGAAGACAAATGATTTTTGAGGGGGAAGATATTCAAGTTATTGCACCATTGGATCCAGAGGAAGGTGATCAGTACATAGAGCCAGTAAAAGGAAAGCTCGGTTGAGAGGATCTAGACAACATTTATAATATTATAACTTGACAAGATGATTATGTAAATTCAATAACTAACGGGATGCTATGTTGGTGCAGCATTGGGTCTTATGCATTTGACTCATAAGAGGCTCTCTAGAATTGGTAGAATCAATTGCATGAGGTCAATACTAGACGTTGTGCACACCTTGCAAGAATGGTGCACTAGATCAGGACTGAGGTGAACAACCCACCCCGATTTGATGGGTTGTCTAAGGTAGACATTTTTCTATGTGAATACGAAGAGCAAGTACCCAATTGTTAAACAATTCATGTGTTATACATTTCTCTACATGCCACACAAGCCAAGTGGTGGGATATGCATAGGGAATAGACCAAAACATTCAAACAATGCAAGGAATGTTGAAATTTTGATTTGGACCTAACACTAGGATCCCTAGAGAAAAATATTCAAGAATGGAGTGTCCCAAAACTCACTTGAAGTGGTGCATCATAGCTCGGACAAAGAAAAGAGTATCTCAGTAGGAGTGGGCACACCAGTTTATTCATACTTTAAGGGTTATACCGACGAATTGGTACCTTAAGTAGGAAGTGCATAGAGAAACTCGGGATAGGGTCAAGATGGCACAAAATTTTAGGGAAACCTTTAGTTTGCAAGCAGATGACCATGCACTTAAATAGGATCTAGAAGCATTGCCACAAAATATTTTTACACAGGATGTCAATTCTAATTAGGGATGGACCATTATGTGACACACTCTATCACTCATAGTAGATACAATAATTTTTTAAGTGTTATAATATAGCAGATAATGGGGGACATGATGAGGAGGACCTTCATAATGTTTAGATTTCATAGGTAGAAGGTGAACGCATGGTGGAGGGACTGAATTTATAGTTTAAGGAATACACACAATCAATAAAGACAAAGAAGATTAATATTGGGACTAAGGAATGGCCTAAGATGGCTTCCATATGAGACTATTGGGACGTAAATATGGTTGGAAAAGTTATGGACTTGTTGCATGAGTACCACGACTTAGTTCCCAATAATTTAGAAGAAATTAAGGGGATTGTAGGGAATTGGGATAAATGAAGATTCCTCTTAAACCTGATGTGAAGTCAATAAAGCAAAGGCCATATCGATTAAATCCATCTATAAGGAAAAGGTCAAGCAAGAGTTGGAGAAGATGTTGAAAGCTGCAATCATTGATATAGTGGATGAATTAGAGTGGGTGATCCTGATGGTATTCTAGAATAAGAAAATGGGGGAAATCATAATTTATGTGGACTTATATAAATTTAAGAATACATGCGCCCATGATCCTGTTCCTATCTCGTTCACTGATGAGATTTTGGAAAATGTAGGAGGATAGGAAGTGTACTCATTCAATGACAGGTTTTTTGGATATCACCAAGTGTGGATCGCCCAAGAGGATTGACACAAGACTACCTTTGCAATGGAGTGGGGTTGTTTCCAGTATACAGGGATGCCATCTGGCTTGAAAAATGCACCAACTATTTTCTATCAGATGGTGGTGACATCTTTTAAGGAGTACATGAATAAGTTTCTTGAATTTTATTTAGGTTATTGGACGATGTTCAAACTTCTAAATAAGCATATTGAGGTGTTGTGACTAATGTTAGACATGTGTAGACAACTATAGATCTCTTTAAACCTCAAGAAGTGTATCTTTTGTGCCCCTTTTGGAATAATGCTAGGACATGTCGTATGTAAACAGGGACTGTTGGTGGACCCAACCAAGGTTATTTTCATTGTGGACTTGCCACCCCATACTACAATGCGATGGCTAAGATCCACTTTAGGTCACATAGGAAACTACTAGAAGTTCATATAGTGGTATGCAACAATCACAATGCTAATGGAAAGTAAATTGAAGAAAGGGATAGAGTTTCAATAGACTGAGGAGTTTCAGCAAGCCTTGGAAACATTAAAGGAAAAGATGGTTTCAACCCCTATATTGGTTTTCCCTGATTGGAGCAAGGAGAAATTTTGGCCAAACTAGGTGAAGGCGAGGTTGATCATCCAATTTCTTTTGCTAGCCACAACTTGTCAACAAATGAACATAATTACATTGTGACTGAAAATTAAGGATTGGCAATGGTATATACCCTCCAAAAGTTTTATAATTACCTCTTGGGTAATAATTTAAAGTTATATATAGATAATTTGGCCTTAAAATAACTCGTCAACAAGCCTATGTTGGGCGCAGGGTGGGGGAATCTGCCAATGTTTCTTGTATTTCTAGGAGTATGATTTCCAAATAATGGTCAAACTAGGGAGGTTGAACTTGGGGTTTGATCATCTATCATGTCTAATCTCAAGTGAGGGAGCCCAAAACTTGGAACATAATTTTCAAGCTGTGTATTTGTTCACTATGACCATCGTATATTATTACTTTGTAGAGATTGGGTAACAACCGTGCGTTAAAATTTCATGTGATAAAAGTTAATAAAGGTAAAATAAGACCATGGGAAATGAACAATTATTCCAAGTTGAATGTTGGGAAGAATATTCTAGTGGGCATCACTTATTGTGTTTTATGGCTAAGGGAAATTGACAAAGGCAATGGCTAAGCCTTTGGAAAGGAAAAAAGGAATTTTTGTTACATTATTTAGGAAAATAAAGGGAGTTAGGAGAAAAGTAACATGAAAAGTCACAAGTTGCATGTGAGGAGGAAAATGAATGAAAATAATGGAAAATTGAAGGAATTAGAGGCGTCATCAATAAAAATACCTTAGAGCATAAATTGGTAACCTTTTTTCAGTTTAGTGTTAGAATTTGTCTCAAAGAGTAGAAAGCACCAAGAAGAGAAAGAAGGTAAGAAAGCAAGGAAAGGGAAGGCAAATCAAAGAAGGACAAGGAAAGCAAAGGAAGGCAAGGATCAAGCAGCTTTAGTGGGAATAATTTTAGGTCATAGGTTGTGTCTGTGATTTCCAATATGGTTTTGACATGCATGGTATGTTCATGTTGGTATGTGGTTCTTTTGTTGTCATTAGCATGGATTTTGTTGGGATTAGATAGTGCATTTTCGCCTAACCTTCCCATTTCTGGATAGCCATGATGTGGTGGGATTGTTCTTGGTTTGAGCTTTGGGTTTTCAAATGGTTTCACAATATGTGGTGAGGTGATCTTAGGAAAATTTCTGAAGGCCTACGAATCCCTTGACCGGAAATGGTGAGATACACGATAAAGCCTAAGGGTGGAGAAAGGAAAATTCCTCAAGGATGGTGAAGAAATTTGGAGGCATCCAAGCTCGGTTAGGTTTTTTGATCTTGGCACCAGTTTAGGTGTGATCACGATATGGAGAGGGTGGAGGTGGTTTAACCTATGGATTCCCTTTGTTGTATTTGGATTGGTTTATCCCATGAGATCCCACATTCATGCTTGGAATATCACACAGGGGTGATTGGATGAAAGAAATATCTAGTTAAGCCAATCTATGGTCAGGTGGAATGTGGAAGTCCTAAACCTAGTTGGCTTTTTCCTATGTTTAGTAAAATCTAAGTTTCTCTTGTTTTGATGAGTAAATGCACTTGTTATTATGTGGATTTAATGGCTTTTCTCTTATTGTTATTTATCTAGTTATATTTTTTAGCCCCAGTAATTTTCTCTCTTTTTTCCATTTTCCCATTCCTAAATCATAACCATTTACCGTTGTTTTGCCTCTTTTATACACCCTCATCTTGCACCAGTCCAAGCATGGTGACATATTTTGTATAAAATTTATTTTTCATACTTTTAATTTAACTTAGCATTAATTAATCATTTATTACATGATTTCTTACCTTTAATCACTCTTTGTAACTTATCAGTATCTCCAATGTTTAGTTGGTAGTTAGAGTACTTACTGTGACCATTGATCC
Source organism: Pinus taeda (assembly GCA_000404065.3). NCBI lineage: Eukaryota > Viridiplantae > Streptophyta > Pinopsida > Pinales > Pinaceae > Pinus > Pinus taeda. The sequence continues at coordinate 320,148 of APFE030324250.1, read as the reverse complement.
TAGTGCAAGATCAGATCTTGCACCATTGCCAGCACAACAAATCCTTGCAACAGATCCGAACCTCCTTGATCACCGCCTCATTTTGAGCAGCTTCAACCACGACAGCAAGATCGATCTAAAGGTAGCCAAGATCGAACCTGTGAAGGATGAAAGTTGGAGATTGGCTATGGCCATTTTTGCTAACTGTCTGATTTTGAAGGCTGAAAAGCTAAATTCTGCATTTGGTTATGTAATCGGTTGAATGATCTATTTTGGCCTTTGGCTAAAGATCTATATAATGTAGAATGTAAATAGGATTAGGGGGAAGTTTTTAATAATAGAAGAGAACAGAGACATAGCCAGAGGGGCAATAATAGGTTAATGTATTTTATTATCGTCCGAATCTAGGTTGGACAATGTCTTAATGTATGTACTTGCCTTAGTGAATTAATAAAAGGGAGCTCCACCTCATGTCTCACAAATTGCATTTCTGCATTTGAGATGATGAATTGATTAAGGTACTGAGCAACGTTTTTATTTAAATGGGAAACACACTGGTTGGCTAGGGCCCAGCCAACCCAACACGTTTACCCCATTTCCCATTTTCCTATAATTTGTGTTTACATTGTCAAGTGTGATTTAGTTTTAAGCACATGCATTCCTGTCTGAGTGAAAGAGAATCCATTGTGTGAAGTAGATAAATTCCCTTTCCTGAACTTGATTTCAGATTGGTTTTCCTCTGCCTGGTCCAAGCAGGAGAAATAACCCTGCGCCAGTGCACGTTGGTGTGATATCTCCTTTTCTGCAAATTCTATTTGATTGGATTTCCTCACCTGGTCCAACTAGGAGAAATGAACATGCACTAGTGCACATTGGTGTGATGCAGCAAGCCTTCTTAGTCTACTTCCTGCAATCTTATTTCTTTCATTTGCTTATGACATGATCAATGTATATTGATTGTTTCCTTATTCCTGCACTTTATTAAGATCAGAAACATTCACTTTTATGTGTGCAATTTGATTTAACAGTATAATAGTACTTGCAATAATTAAGCACTCATTTTAAGAATTAAATGCTTAGTGCAGGAAGCTCTGATCTGGTGCAAGAACTAGTTTCTTGCCATGAGATTTGAGTGCTTTGAACCTGGAAAAGTTCAAGCCCTTGCAGGAAGTAAAAAGACTTTAGTAAACACACCATTTATACCTTTTGCATAAATCTCTATTCCTGCTCTAGTGCAAGTAGACTGTGATAGTTCATGACAGATTAGTGCAAGAAGGAAATCTCTAAAGGAGTAGGTTTAAGGGCTCATCTGATGAGACTGCTAAGTGTCTTTGCTAAAGAAAAACACACACTCAGTAGTTAAACAATAATTAGCTAGCGTGATTTCCCTTTATATTTAATTCCCTCTTGCAAATGCATTCTTCCTTGTTCCAGCCTTAGATTATTTTGATGGTTCAAGTTGCCTTTTTCTCTTTTTAATTTGATTATGCAATCTTTCCTTTAAAGAAAGTAGGGATTTATATTAGGAAGATTCATACCATCTCTGGCATTGCCTATGCTTCGTCTCTAAGTTTATAGATCCCTCGGGTTGACAAATTAAGTGTTGAGGAGTTTTCTTAAGTGTAATTCCTGCACCCAACATTTTGTCATCGTTGCCGAGGAATTGGGACAAATGAAGATTCCTCTTAAACCTGATGTGAATTCGGTAAAGCATAGGCCATATAGGTTAAATCAATCTATAAGGAAAAGGTCAAGCAAGAGTTGGAGAAGATGTTGAAAGCTGGAATCATTGATCTAGTGGATGAATTAGAGTGGGTGATCATGAAGGCATTCCAGAATAAGAAAATGGGGGAAATCATAATTTATGTGGAATTATATAAATTCAAGAATACATGCACCCATGATCCTTTTCCTACCTCATTCACCGATGAGACTTTGGAAAATGTAGGAGGACAGGAAGTGTACTCATTCACTGATAGGTTTTTGGGATATCACCAAGTGTGGATCGTCAAAGAGGATTGACACAAGACCACCTTTGTAATGGAGTGGGGTTGTTTCCAGTATATGGGGATGCCATTCGGCCTGAAAAATACACCAACTATTTTCTATCAGATGGTGGTGACATCTTTTAAGGAGTACATGAATAAGTTTCTTGAATTTTATTTAGGTTATTGGACGATGTTCAAACTTCTAAATAAGAATATTGAGGTGTTGTGACTAATGTTAGACAGGTGTAGACAACTATAGATCTCTTTAAACCTCAAGAAGTGTATCTTTTGTGCCCTTTTTGGAATAATGTTAGGACATGTCATATGTAAACAGGGACTATTGGTGGACCCACCCAGGATTATTTTCATTGTGGACTTTCCACCACCTACTACAATGTGATGGCTGAGATCCACTTTAGGTCACACAGGATACTACTAGAAGTTCATATAGTGGTATGCAACGATCACAATGCTAATGAAAGTAAATTGAAGAAAGGGATAGAGTTTCAATAGACTGAGGAGTTTCAGCAAGCCTTGCATACATTAAAGGAAAAGATGGTTTCAACCCCTATATTGGTTTTCCCTAACTGGACAAAGGAGTTCCACATGCAAATTGTTGCTTCTCGATCACTCTAGAAGCAATTTTGGCTAAACTAGGTGAAGAGGAGGTTGATCATCCAATTTATTTTGCTAGCCACAACTTGTCAACAAATGAACATAATTACGTTGTGTCTGAAAAGTAAGCATTGGTAATGGTATATACCCTCCAAAATTTTAATCATTACCTCTTTGGTAATAAATTCAAGTTATATTTAGATAATTTGGCCTTAAAATAACTCGTCAACAAGCCTATGTTTAATTTGGCCTTAAAATAACTTGTCAACAAGCCTATGTTGGGGGGGTGGGAATTTGCCAATGTTTCTTGTATTTCTAGGAGTATGATTTCCAAATAATGGTCAAACCAGGGAGGTTGAACTTGGGGTTTGATCATCTATCATGTCTGATCTCAAGTGAGGGAGCCCAAAACTTGGAACATAATTTTCGAGATGTGTATTTATTCACTATGACCATGGTATATTATTACTTTGTAGAGATTGGGTAACAACCGTGCGTTAAAATTTCATGTGATAAAAGTTAATAAAGGTAAAATAAGACCATGGGAAAGGAACACTTATTCCAAGTTGAATGTTGGGAAGAATATCCTAGTGCGCATCACTTATTGTGTTTTATGGCTAAGGGGAAATTGGCAAAGGAAATGACTAAGCCTTTGGAAAGGAAAAAAGGTATTTTTGTCACATTATTTATGAAAATAAAGGGAGTTGGGAGAAAAGTAAGGTGAAAAGTCACAAGTTGCATGTGAGGAGGAAAATGAATGAAAATAATGGAAAATTGAAGGAATTAGAGGCGTCATCAATAAAAATACCTTAGAGCATCAATTGGTAACCTTTTTTTAGTTTAGTGTTAGAATTTGTCTCAAAGAGGAGAAAGCACCAAGAAGAGAAAGAAGGTAAGAAAGCAAGGAAAGGGAAGGCAAAGCAAAGAAGGACAAGGAAAGAAAAGGAAGTCAAGGATCAAGCAGCTTCAAAAGGAATACTTTCAGGTAATAGATTGTGTGTGTGACTTCCTATATGGTTTTGACATACATGGTATGTGCATGTTGGTATGTGGTTCTTTTGTTGTCATTAGCATGGATTTTGTTGGGATTTGATAGTGAATTTTAGCCTAACCTCCCCATTTCTGGATAGCCATGATATTGTGGGATTGTTCTTGGTTTGTGCTTTGGGTTTTCAAATGGTTTCACAATATGTGGTGAGGTGATCTCAAGAAAATTTCCAAAGGCCTAGGAATCCCTTGACCGGTAATGGTGAGATACATGGTAAAGCCCAAGGGTGGAGAAAGGAAATTTCCTCAAGGATGGTGAAGAAATTTTGAGCCATCCAAGCTCGATTAGGTTTTTTGATCTTCGCACCAGTTTAGGTCTAGTCACCATATGGAGAGGGTGGAGGTGGTTTAACCTATGGATTCCCTTTGTTGTATTTGGATTGGTTTATCCTATGAGATCCCACATTCATGCTTGGAATACGGCACAAGAGTGACTGGATGAAAGAAATATCTGGTTAAGCCAATCTATGGTTGGGTGGAATGTGGAAGTCTTAAACCTAGTTGGCTTTTTCCTATGTTTAATAAAATCTAAGTTTCTCTTGTTTTGATGAGTAAATGCACTTGTTATTATGTGGCTTTAATGGTTTTTATCTTATTGTTATTTATCTAGTTATCTTATGGTTATAAGCATGGTTATATGGCATATATCATTCATGGTTGTATTCATGTTCTTACTTGTAACCGAATGAATAATGGATGCAAGACCTAATTGATGTTATGACAACTAATGTGAGAAGGTAGAGACCCTTCTTATTAAACCTCAGATAATTTTTTATTCCCTTATGTTCAGACTTGCATTCATTACCTATAGGTTGGATATCTACCAAGTGTTTGACAGAATCTCAGTCTTGGTTGGGGATGGTCAGGTCAAGTCTTGGTTCAAGTTTTTGGTTTAGAAGCATTTCCTTCATGTCTTTTATGAGTTTTGGAAGTTTCATACATTTCTGGGCAGAGGCTAAGCCCCAACCCTAGAAAATATCCTTAACTATCGCATTCGCTGCCACTGCACTAATAAAAAAAGGCCACAGTCACACTGGCACGGGCCTATGGGAGTGAATGGGAATGCATATTCATATTGATTCCTTGGAAATGGAGCGATTGGGGCTCTAGGATAGGGAAAAGGTGAGTTGTCTAAGGTGTTGGATACCTGGAGGTGTTGGGTTACTCCTAAAGGTTCTGTGGCACCCGAGGGAAGTCAATAAGGTCTTGTTGTGTTGAATCTATTTCCTTAAGGTAATCTAAGAGGTTGAATCATATCATAGTGGTAGCCCCTCATCTCATGTTTACCACGGGTAAGCGAGTGAAAGTGGGTAGATGTGAGAGGGGGCGCGTTATACGGTGGTATCAGAGTGGGTTGCACTCTCTTTGGGTCATATTTAATACTACAAGGAGGCATCAGAGTGTGGTTTGTCTCTCTTTGGGTAAGTCTGATGTTGTGAAGGTTATGGTTGTCTTGCATGGGATCAAGGTATACAATTGGTATGATCATGATGATGTTTTTGTGATGTTATATTCTTACAAGGATATGTTTATGATTATACATGTACATGTTAATGTGGACTAATCTTGCAAATCAGATAAGCATCCCCTGAACGTAACTAAGGTATGGATTTGATTTTGGTATCTATTTGGATTATTTGACATGGTATACTTGTAGGAAGAAGAGAATTCAATATGACAAGAAAAATGGTAGACTATAGTTCCCATGACATTTCCTACATATCAGTTGGGCAACAAGGAGAATAATATTCTCACGGTATATCATATACATTAAGGAGCTTGAGGGTAGAGATCAGAGGTTGCAAAGAAAACAATGATAGGTTGGTTGAGGCTCAGGAAAGACTTGCAATGGCTAAGGAGAAGTAGGTAGAGGTTAATGTAGAAATCCTCTAGATCTTGTTAGAGTTGCAGAAACAAGGACAAATGAGAATCAATCAAGAGAAAGAAGAGAAAAATAATGGATCTTGTGGTAGTAGATCTTAGTTTGGATATAGATGGGATATAGGAGACACAATTAGAGGTGGCAGATCACTAGATACACTTGATAGGAGCACTGGTATGTTTGGGCCTCATTCTAGATCCTCATCTAGGACACATCATTACAATCATCATCGTCATCATCCTTATAGGAGGAGGAATTATTTACCTGAGGAGTTCAAGAAGGTGAAGCCTCATACATTTGATGGAGATATGAATAATCTAGAAGATGGAGAGGCATGGTTGCCTGGAATGAAGAAATTCTTCAAATTGCATAGCTACTTAGGGAACATGAAAGCCAAGATAGCCACCTTCAATCTTAAAAGGAAGGCAAATATCTCGTGGGAAGATGTGAAGAATGTCAAGGGAATTCAAGAATAATATTTGATTTGGGATGATTTCGAGAGGATCTTCAAGAAGAAGTACCTATCAGAGAGGTACTACGATGATATAGCTAAGTATTTTTATGAGCTACAGATGGAACCTATGATAGATGATGAGTATAGTAGAAGATTCTTGGATTTGTTGAGGTATGTGCCATATCACAAGGAGGAGAAGGTTAACATTTAGAGTTTCATTAGTGTATTTCCAAGAGCATATAGAGATCACATTGAGTTTTATGAGCCTATATCACTAGAGTAATCCATCCAAAAATTGAAGCATTGTTATGAGTAGTCAAAGTGAAAAGCCGAGCATAAACGTGACTTGAAGGGAAATGAGAAAGTAAAAGGAAAATGGCCATCGAAGTGGGGAAAACGTCAAGGTGAAGGTGAGAAAGAGAATGTTTCTCCTTATAAGAAGTACAATGTAGTTGAAAAGGGCATGTGTCACAGCCTGAAGAGCAACAGACTAGAGGTGATAGAAGAGAATTGTCGCAGTGTTGGATATGTGGCAAAGATCATCGTAAGAAGGATTATCCATTGTACTAGGGAGGTAGGCCTAAAATCTATAGTGTTCAAGAGGCAAAAACCATTGGGGATGTTGGTCATAGTATTTGTCATATTTATGTCATTGTCGACAATAGGAGGACAAATCACTAGGCATCTATCATTAAGATGGATGGTAAGATTTGTGATCAAGTTATTTCTATTTTGATTGATTGTGGATCTAATTATAGTTATTTTAATCTTGATCTGGTGGATAAGTGTGGCTTGAGAAAAGAAGTACATGCAGAGTCTTGGTTGGTGTAGTTGCCTACATGTACGAAGAAGAGAGTTGATCACTGGATAAGAGCTTGTGCGTTTGAGTTGAATGGTATAATTGTAGTAGCATATTTGAATATACTTCCATTGGGATCATATAGTATGCATTTGGGTATGGATTGGTTGTATCTTCACATCACCAAAATAGATTTGGATGAAAAGGATATTGAGTTCTTGGATGATAATGGAGAGAAGAGAATCTTGCAGGGGAAGAAGAAGCCTACATCAATGAGGATGGTCCAGCATAGTTGTAGAAAAATGTGTGTGATGTTTGTAGTTCATATTTCTAGTTACAAGGGTAAGGATTTTGAGGATGCATAAATCTTCAGGAGGTACCCTATATTATAGCAGTTTAAGGATTTGTTTCCAACAAATATTCTAGAGTTTCCTCCGCACAGTGAAGTAGACTTTTATATTGAGTTGGTACCAGAGGAAGCATTAGCATTAAAGGAACCTTATAGGATGAGCACTCCAGAATTAGTAGAGTTAATGTTTCAGCTAAAGGAAATGCTTGACAAGGGATACACTAGGCCAAGTTTGTCACCTTAGGGTGCAACAATATTGTTCGTGAACAAGAAGCATGGGACCCTTAGATTGTGCATTTATTACTTGCATCTAAACAAGGTGATGATCAAGAAAAAGTAGCCATTGTCAAGGATTGATGAATTGTTTGATCATTTGAAAGGATCAATAGTGTTCTCAAAGATATCTCTCTGATCCAGACCATCAGGTACACATCAAAGAAGAGGACAACGTTTCTTTTAGGTTCAGGTCTGGGCATTATGAGTTTTTTGTAGTTGCATTAGGTTTGACTATTGCTCCAACTACTTTTATGTGTTTGATGAATAGTGTGATGTGTCCTTATCTGTACAAGTCTGTTATTGTATTCATTGATGGCATATTGACATATTCTAAGAATGAGGAAGATGATGTCGAACATTTAGCAACAGTGTTTAGATTTCCAATAGAGCATCATTTGTATGCTAAGCTTAGAAAGTGCAGTTTCTTTCAGATAGAAGTACACTAGTTGAGACATGTTGTTTCCAAGAATGGCATAACAATATATCTGGCGAAGATAAAAGATATCATGGAGTGGGAAGCTCCTAGAAATGTGAGGAAGACTGATCATTCATGGGCTTAGCTGGATACTATAGGAGGTTCATCAAGAACTTATCACGCATTACATATCCTATTACATCATTCCAGAGGAAAGGTAAGAAGTTTGAATGGATAGAGGAGTGTGCAACAAGTTTGGATAAGTTGAAGCAGTTGTTAACAAATGCTCCATGTTAAATATTATAGATCCGGATAAATAGTTTGTAGTATGTACAAATGCTTGCAAGAGAGGGCTTGGCGGACTCCTTTTGCAGGAGGGATAAGTGATATGATATAAATCCAGGAAGTTAAATTAGAATGAGAAAACTACATGATGCATGATATTGAGTTGGTAGCTATTATTCATACCTTTAAGATGTGGAGACATTGTCTTCTTGGCAGGAGTTTTGTGTTGATGAGCGATCACAATGGACTAAGATATCTGTTTGAACATCCAAATCTGAACGCCATGCAAGCTAGATGGTTGGATACCATTAGTGAGTTTGACTTTGAGATTAGGTACATTAAGGGAAAGGAGAGAAAGTTTGTGGATGCTCTCAATAGGAAAGTGCATTTGAACCATGTTGCAACAGTGGGCTCATATGGGACATATCTATCAGATCATATCATACAGGTAGGACAACAGGATGACATGTTACAATAGGGTATAGGTGATCAGGATGTGGATTATTATCTTACAACCAATGGTTTGGTGAGATTTAGGGATAGGATTTGTGTGCCAGATTACAGTGAGCTCATGAAGCTTATCATGAGGGATTTTCATCTAAAACCATATCCAGGTCACCCAGGATATCATAAGATGTTAACAACTATAAAGAAGTTATACTACTAGTCGAATCTAAAGAAGGAAGTGGCAGATTTTGTGGCGAGGTGTTTGGAATGTCAGTAGGTCAAAGCAAAGTGTAAGCATCCAGGTGGGTTTCTTCAACCTATTCTGATTATAGAGTGGAAATGGGAGGTCATTTCCATGGATTTCATTATAGTTCTTCTGAGGACATTGAGGCAGGATGATTCTATCATGGTTGTGGTATATAGGTTGAGCAAGGTAGCTCACTTCATTCCAGTGAAGATTGCCTATTCCACTAGTGAGGTAGCATAAGTATTCATCAGGGAGATCGTGAGATTGCATGGTGTTCCAAAGAAGATTGTGCCAAATAGGAATGCCAAGTTGACTTCCAAGTTTTGGAACGAGTTGTTGCAGGATTAGAGATGGATTTGGCCTTCAAAACATCTTATCATCCATAGATAGATGGACAGACAAAGAGGGTCAATAGGATGTTGGAGGATAGAACATATTTCATGCATCAATAGACGAGATTGAAGGAGTACCTTCCATTGGTTGAGTTTTCATGCAACAACGGTTATCAGGAGTCACTGAGGATGAGACTATTTTAGGCAATGTATGGGCAGAGTTGTAACACTCCCATTAGCTGGAGTGATCCATTGAACATGGTACTTATTGGAATGGACATGTTAGCATACATGGAATAAGAAATGGAGGTTATAAAGAATAATCTGAAGCTAGCATAAGAAAGGAAGAAAAGGTATGCAAACTAGCACAGGGAATTAAGGAATTTTAGGTTGGAGAGCATGTGTATTTTCACATCAAGAGCAAGAAGGTCTCCTTGAGGATTGGATCATGTTTCAAGTCGGCACCATAGTATTGCAGCCCTTTTAAGATCCTTGAGAGGATTGGACCAATGGCCTATAGACTTGCACTGCCTCTGAGAGTGAAAGTCCATGATGTTTTTCATGTTCCATTTCTTAAAAGATATGTAAGAGATGTTGATAATGTTATTGATTGGTTTTTATTGTAGGTGGAACAAGAAGGTGAATTCCAGTCGGAACCCCATTGTATATTGTATTGGAAACATCTCGTGCTTTGGAACAGAGCACTAGAGCAGGTTCAAGTGTAGTTGAAGCACTTTGGGCTTGATGAAGCTCCATGGGAAATGGTACATCAAATGCGGGCTATCTATCATTCATTGTTTACCGGTGAGGGAAAATGAGTCTTGGTATTTGTACATATTTATGTATGGTTTCTATTGTAAATACTGCAATGAGCTAAGTTATAAAGATCAAATAAGTGGCACGGTTGTCATGTTGTCACGTTTTACATGACGGGTTTGCTTTTAAGTAGCATGTTATTGTAAATACTGCAATGAGCTAGGTTATATAGATCCATAGGAAATATGTCTTTGCTCTTCAATGGTTTTACTTGGTCTGGGTGTGGTCTATAATGAGGACAATGTTCCCCCAAGGGGGAGGGGTCGATAACAACCCCAGGTTAAAATTTCATGTAATAAAAGTTAATAAAGGTAAAATAAGACCATAATAAAGGGACATGTATTCCAAGATGAATGTTGGGAAAAATATCCTATTGGGCATCACTTGTTGTGTTTTATGGCTGAGGGAAAATTTGAAAAGGTAATGGCCAAGGATTTGTAAAGGAAAAACGGTATTTTTTTTCACATTATTTATGAAAATAAAGGGAATTAGGAGAAAAGGAAGGTGAAAGGTCATAGGTTGCATGTGAGGAGGAAAATGAAGGAAATAATGGAAAATTGAAGAAATTATAGGTGTCATAATTAAAAATACCTCAGAGCATCAGTTGGTAGCGTTTTGTCCGTTTAATCTTAGAATTTGTCTCAAAGAAGTGAAAACACTAAGGAGAGAAAGAAGGTAAGAAAGGAAGGAAAGGAAAGGAAATGCAAGGAAAGGAAAGGCAAAGAAAATAAGTACAAGGAAAGAAAAGGAAGGCAAGGATCAAGCTTCTTTAGCAAGAATACTTGCAGGTAACAAATTGCATGCGTGATTTCCTAGATGGTTTTGACATGCATGGTATGTGCATGTGGTATGTGGTTCTTTTGCTCTCATTCAAATGGACTTTTTCGGGATTTGATATTGGATTTTAGATTTGCCTTTCCATTTCTGAATAGCCTTGGCATGATGGGATTGTTCTCAGCTTGAGCTTTGGGTTGCCAGATGGTTTTAGAATCTGGGGTGAGGTGGTGTCAAGAAATTTCCTAAAGGCCTAGGAATACCTTAACCAGTAATGGCGGGATACACAGTAAAGCCTAAGGGTGGAGACATGAAAATTCCTCAAGGATGGTGAAGAAATTCTTAGGCATCCAAGCTCAGTTCAGTTTTTTGATCTCAACAACAGTTTAGGTGTGATGATGGTATGGAGAGGGTGGAGGTGGTTTAACCTTTGGATTCCCTTGGTTGTCTTTGGATTGGTTTATCCCACGAGATCCCACATTCATGCTTGGAATATGGCACGGGTTTAATTGGCTAAAAGGAATATTTGATTAAGTCAATCTATGCTTGGGTGAAACGTGGAAGTCCTGAACCTGGTTGGATTTTGACTATGTTTAATAAAAGTTAAGTTTATTTTGCTTTGGTGTGTAAATGTACTTGTTATTATGTGGCTTTAATGGTTGTTCTCTTATTGTTATTTATCTGGTTATATGTTGGTTACAAGCATGGTTATATAACACATATTAGTCATGGATCTATTCATGTTTTTACTTGTAACTAAATGAATGATGGATGCAAGACATAATTGATTTTATGACAAATAATGTGAGAAGGTAGAGACCCTTCTTGTTAAACCTTGGACAAGTTTTTTGTCCTTTATGTTAAAACTTGCATTCATTACATATATGTTTCATATCTACCAAGTGTTTGAAAAAATGTCAGTCCCGATTTGGGATGGCCAAGTCAAGTCTTGGTTCCAATTTTTTGTTTACAAGCATTGTCTTCATGTCTTTAATGAATTCTGTAAGTTTCATAACTTTTTGGGCAGAGGCTAAGCCCTAGCTCTAGAAAATATCCTTAATTACCACACTAGTTGGCACAAAACTTGTAGAGAAAGGCCACTGTAGCACTAATGTAGGCCTATGGGATAAACTGGTAACCCATAGTCGCATGGAGACCTTGGCAAGGGGGCGAATGGGGCTCTAGGTTAGGGAAAAAGTTAGTTGTCTTAGGGGTTGGACACCTGGGGTGGTTGGGTTACTCCTAGAGATCCTGTGGTACCAGAGGGAAGTCAGTAAGGTCTTGTTATGTTGACTCCATTTTCTTAAGGCCACCTTGGAGGTTGAGTCATATCATAGTAGCCCCTCATCTCATGTTTACCTCAGGGAAGATGGTGAAAGTGGGTAGATGTGAATGAAGGCGTGTTACATATTGCGTATTTTCTTAGTACCATAATGGTGTTGGGAGGGTATACAGTGGCACAAAAGAAGCAACTCATAGTCAAGAAACATATTATCAACTAATCGTAGGGGCAGTGTACAAACTAGGAGTTGATGATATCTTAAGAAGATGTGTTATGGAGCATGAGTGGCCTATGATCTTGGTCGAAGCTCACGCTAGAGAATTAGGAGGTCATTAGATGGGTCATGATACCTCCTAGAAGATTTTACACATTAGGTTATGGTGGCCCACCATACATGTTGTAACCAAGGAGTATTGCAGGATTTGCGATGTATGCCAAAGAGTGTGAATACCATCATGACAAGACGAAATTCCCTTGAACCCCTAGCTCACATTGTATCCAGTTGATAATGGGCTATTAATTTTACTGGACCTATTGATCCTAGTGCTAGGAGGACCAGAACACTATATATTATCACCACCACAGATTATCTAACAAGATGGGTTGAGGTCACACTAGTGAGATATTTTAGTGGAGGGACTACTACATAGTTTTTGTTTGACCAAGTGGTAACCAGGTTTGGGTGCCTTAGAATTTAGATAAGCGACCAAGGGACACATTTTATGAACCATACCATAGCAACACTAATATAATAATTTGATATTTTCCACCAAAAGAGTACCCCGAATCATCCCCAAGTGAACGAGATGGTGGAGTCATTTAATAAAATTCTGGAGACAACACTTACCAAAGCATGTAATGTATAACATGATTACTGGTATCTGATAATTCATGCGGTCTTATGGGATTATTGCATCACATGCAAAAGGTTGATAGGTCAAATCCCCTTTCGGTTGGTTTACATAATGGAAGTAGTCATGCTAATGGAGTTTCTTGTGCCAAGTTTGTAGATTGGTTTGGCTACACAAATGATAGAATTGAAAGTTGTGGATAAATAGTTACAAGATTTTTTGCAATTGGATGAAGATTGAGCCTTAGAAAGCTTTCACCAGGAAGCAAAACGGGTGAGAGATAAGGGTTAGTATGACTGAATGATTAAACATAGGATTTCCAAGGAAGGAGACTTGGTATTTCTATATGACAACAAGTGTTTGAAGCATCCAGGTAAATTTCAGATGCATTGGTTGGGGTTGTATGTGCTTCAGCATGTCACTAATGGTGGTGTAGTGTAACTCAATAATATGGATGGCACAACCCATAAGGTATGTTTGAATGGGAGCATGTTGAAGCTTTATAGAGTTGGCCAAGCTCTTGCGCACAATGGATAAAGGAACAACAAAGAACCAGTCTACCAGTTGTACATAAATAAGGTAGACTAGAGTAGGAAGTAGGGAGGTTAGAAAGGGAAGCAAACCTTAGGCTGAAAGAGAGTCAGTTATTTTACAAGCAAGTAATTTTGGATGCAAAAAAGGAAATCAAGTAGTACGTCAGGTTGCGGGCACTGTACCCAGAGTCATCCATTGAAGGAGTTTACATGATTAGGTGACAACATTGGTAGCAGGGTACAATTGTGACAAATTAATAGCGTAAAATGGGAGATAATGGAAAAATACAATATAGATATGGCGAAGTGACAACTAGTTATCAAGCATACTATAGGAAAATTACTAGCAGTCATCAAGTCGATCAGGATGTATCGAGAAGTTTCCATCAAAAAAATCACCATGATGACTAGGAAAGGCAGTCATTCCATTAACCAACCATGAGCCAATGACCGTTATGATGATGGGCATGAAAGCTAGTGGTTTCAGAGGGACATGAAACTTTGAGTCAGGGAATGTATAATTGGGAGGAATGCATTTGATTTCATGTTAGTGGCAGCTAATGTGGAAGCTACAAAGTTAAATACAAAAACATAACTTCCAGACCACCAAGTCAATTGAAGAGGAAGAAAGCCACGAAGAAGGAGAAGACTCAGAAATGAACATAGACAAGCGAAGATGAAGGAGGAGAGCCTCTCAAAAAGGGAACTAGAAATGTGCACTAAATGCTACCAATCCCCATGAGAAAAGTCGTAAAAGAATGTTGCCAAGGTCAAGGTAACTATAACAAAGGAAACATCAGAACTAATCTCAAATGACACACGTCCAGAGCCAAGTGAAGAGGAAGTGAATTTCTTGGCATAAATTGGTTGTTGATAAAAGGGTAAATACACACCACCCCTACCAGGACTTGTAGTAGAAATGGAGACTCCCAATGGACCTAAGCCCCCACTATGGTGTTGGGATATGTTATATTCTTGTCCATGGTTTTGTGCATGGTTTTTGCACATGATTTTGGGCACAATGGTTTTTGGTCCATGGTATTGGATGCTTCGACATGTATATATATGTATTGTAACATTGAAAGGAACATAATGAAAAATCAATCTGGTAGTCCATGTTTTGGGATCCGGGGGAAATCTCTCGTTATTGTTTATTTTCTATTTTTATAATTCGTATGTAGGTAATTTTGTACGGGGTTAAAACCTACATTTGGTATCTGAGTGGTTTTGGCTTCAAGGGGATGCCTTTATTTCTGAGGGGTTTCGTTCGGGCCTATGATAGAGCCTATTTAGTGGGAGATCTATGGGATCGATTCTAGTGGTGAAAGAAGATGGCGATTAGTGGAAAGATAGAGATCAAGAAATTCAATAGTCAGATTTTTTAGTTGTGGAAACTCAAGATGGAGGATCTATTGATGGATAAATATAAGTGGTTCGCAGTAGATCTGGGTACTAAACTAACGAGAGTGTGCAATGAAGAATGGAAGAATTTGGATTGGAAGGCAAAGAGAATAATATGTTGTGTGTTTCAGATTTAATATTGCTAAATGTATCAAGGGAAGCTACGATGAAGGATTTGTGGGACAAGTTAGGGACTTTGTACCAATTTAAGTCTCTGGTGAATAAACTCTTCCTACGGGAAAAGTTGTATAATCTCAGGATGAAATATTGAGACTCGGTGACAGAGAATTTGAACACATTTAATACTGTGGTAAGTTAGTTATTATCTGTTGATATTAAAATTTCAGATGAAGATAAATGAATCCGTTTGTTGTGTTCTCTACCAGAATCGTGGGATAGTCTGGTTATTGCAATAGGTAGCAATGCAACTGCGTTGCACTTGATGAAATAGTCTCATCCTTACTAACAGAGGATATGAGATGGAAAAATATGGAGAGCGAGAATGGTGATGCCCTGTCTGTACGTGGATGGTCCCAGAACAAAAACAAAAATAATTCATCGAGTGGGAGATCTAAATCCAGAGGGAGATATAAATCTCCAGGAAAACCTGTAAAGGTGTGATGGAAATGCAGAAAGGAAGGGCACTACAAAAGGGACTATAAATCTAAAGTTCCTGACAAAGGAAAGGCATCTGCTAATGTTCCTTCTGCAAAAGAAAAAACCACCTGAAATGAAGGTGGGGATGTGTACTTGGCTTCTTATTCAAGTACACATGTAGATCATGAGGCATGGTTGGTTCACTCAGGTGCATCCTTTCACTTCACTCCCCATAGAGAGCGGTTCTGTGAGTATGAGAAGTACGATGGTGGTGATGTCTTCTTAGGGGATGATAGGAAGGCAAGAATCGTTGGTCGGGGAAAAGTAAAGTTGAAGTTGCAAGGTGGAAGGATTAGAACACTGCCAGGTGTTCTGCATATTCTTGCATTGGCCAGAAATTTTAATTTTGTAAGCAAGCTGGATGATACAGGTGTAAAAATAGTGTTTGAGAAAGATACCTGCATGATGGTTCGGAGAGCACTGGTATTGATGCGGGGAGTTCGGATTGGAACTTTGTAGAAGCTGCAAGGTAGCATTGTTGTTAATGTGTGCAATAGTTCTGTGGTTCCTGAAAGTGGAGCAGAAAATCTAGTGGTCTCTGAAGAAAAGACCATGCTATGGAATCAAAGGCTTGGACATATTGGAGAGAATGTCCTTCAAATACTTCATGGTAAAGGTATGTTATAAGGTATGACTTTTAGTTCTTTGGATTTTGATTTCTGTGAAAATTGTGTATATGTGAAGCAGAATCAGGTGAGTTTCCCCTTTCGTGGTAAGAGGGCGAAACATATATTAGAGCTTGTGCATAGTGATGTGATTGGACATGTGAAGGTTCCATCACTGGGTAATTCTATGTACTATGCATCATTTATAGATGACTTCTCAAGGAATCCATGTATATATTTCCTCAAAAAGAAATCTGAAGTCTTTGAAATGTTTAAAGAATTTAAGGCTCTGGTGGAAAACCAGACAGAGAAGAAGATAAAGGTGTTGAGGATAGATAACGATGGAGAGTTTTGTAAGAAGGAATTTGAAGAATTCTATAAGAAGTATGGTATAGCACGAAAGAAGACTATTCCATACACACCTGAGAAGAATGGAATTGCATAAAGAATGAATAAGAAGTTGATGGAAAGGGCAAGAAGCATGCTTAGTGGTGTCAAGTTAGGACAAGAATTCTAGGCTGAGGCAGTGGAGATTGCATGTTGCCTAGTCAACAGATGATCCTCATAAACGTTGGATGATAAGACTCCACAAGAGGTATGGATTGGTAAGAAACCCTCTGTTTCACATATGAGGGTATTTGGATGTGATCCATATTTACATGTTCCAAAGGGGGAAAGAAAAAAGTTGGATAGTAAATCTGAAAAGTGCATCTTTATTGGGTATAAGGATGGTTTAAAGGGTTATAAGCTTTGGAACCCAATAAAAAGGAAGGTTGTGTATAGCTGAGATGTGGTGTTCAAAGAGGTGAAAGATGTTATTAAACATGAATTCGAACCAAAGGAACCTGAGAATATAAAGTTTGATCTTAAGGAGGAAGAATCAGACTCTACAATAGAAGAGGAATCAAAAGATGAAGTGCCACATACTCCAGTTGTGAGAAGATCAGTTCAAGAAAGAAGGCAGCGATAAAGGTATAGTCCATCTTATTTCTGTTCAATTGTTTCTTTATCTATTACTGATGATGATCCCAAAACTGTGAAGGAAGTAGTAGATTTAGAGGATGGAAAACTCTAGAAAGAGGCCATGGTTGATGAAATGGCATATTTGCACAAAAATGAGGCTTGGGATCTGGTAGAGTTGCTGGCTGGAAGGAAACCCATTGGTAGAAAATGGGTGTTCAAGAAGAAGACAAATGCAAAAGGAAAGGTGGAGAAATACAAAGCTCAGTTGGTAGAAAAAGGCTATTCCCAAGTGCCGAGAATCGATTTTGGTGATATTTTTGCTCCTGTTGCCAAGGTAGCTTCTATTAGATTACTTTTATATATTGTTGCTGCTTTCGATTTTGAGGTAGAACAGATAGATGTAAAGACAACAGTTCTTCACGGGGATCTGGAAGAAGAGATCTACATGAAGCAATGTGAAGGCTTTGTGGTGAAGGGTAAGAAAGAATTGGTATGCAAGCTAAAAAAGTCTTTGTATGGGTTAAAACAGTCACCAAGGATGTGGTATCAGAAATTTGATACATTTATAAGGGGACTTGGCTTCAACAGAAGCAAAAAAGATCATTGTGTGTATTTTAAATTAATTGGTGATCGTGTTATTTATCTGGCATTATATGTGGATGATATGTTGCCCATTGGAAATGACAAAGAAATTATCCAGGATTTGAAGACCCAATTGTCCTCCAAATTCAACATGAAAGATCTTGGTGCTGCAAACTATATTTTGGGCATGGAAATTAAAAGAGATTGCGCAAGTAGGAAGCTCTGGTTAAACCAGAGGAAGCATGTCGAGACAATATTGTAGAGGTTTAATATGTAGGATAGTAAACCGGTGAAGGTTCCTATTCTTGTAGGTGTAAAGTTATCTGATGAACAGTGCCCCTAGACACAAGAAGAGGAAGAGGATATGTCTCGTGTTCCATATGCAAGTATAGTTAGTAGCTTGATGTATGCAATGGTCTGTACTAGACTAGACATTGCACATGCAATGGGAGTATTGAGCAGGTTTATGTCAAAACTATGGAAGGAGCATTGGGTAGCAGTGAAGTGGGTTTGCAAGTATTTTTGTTGCACTAGTGACTATGGTTTGTGCTACCAAGGAATACCATGATTGGACAGAGTTTTTGATATTCATGGCTTTGTTGATTCAAAATGGGCTGGAGATCTGGATCAGAGAAGATCTACAAGTGGGTATGTGTTTAACTTATTTCAAGATGCAGTCAGTTGGATGAGTAAGAAAAAATCTGTAGTGGCACTATCAACTACAAAGGTAGAATACATGGAAACCACTCATGCAAGCAAGGAAGCAATTTGGTGGCAGAGATTGTGTTCATGTATGGGATTAGTACAAGGAGCTATAAGGATAAACTATGAAAACCAAAGTGAAATTTTCTTGGCAAAGAACCCTGCTTATCATTCAAAGAGAAAGCACATTGATCTTCAGTATCACTTTGTGAGGGATATGATAGAAGACAAAAAGGTGTTGCTGGTAAAGGTGGAAACTTTGAAGAATACTACAGATGCATTGAAAAAAATTGTGAGCTTTGAGAAGTTCTCTTGGTGTAGAGAAACAATGGGCATTGAACGTCGACTGGATAAATGACTAAGCTCTCCTGTGGCCTCCCATGGAAAGAAAACAACAAGTGGGAGAATGTTGGGTTGTGTTATATTCTTTACGTGACTAGCCCTCCTAGCTAAATCGGGGGGTTAGAGGGGGGCTTGAAGTGGGTGGGGGGGTGGGTGTTGGGGTTAGCCCCCCTCTATGGGGTCTGGGGTAACACCCCGAGCTTTTTTTATTATTTTTTGGACGCATAGTTTTGTCCATGGTTTGTGCATGTTTTCACACATGGTTTTGGGTCGATGGTTTTTGGTCCATGGTATTGGATGCTCCAGCATGTATATATATATATATATATATATATATATATATATATAAATATATATATATATAAATATATATATTGTAACATTAGCAGGAACATAATGAAAAATCAATCTAGTAGTCTCAGTTTTGGGATCCGGGGAAATATCTGTGTATATTTGTTTTATGTGTTATGCTCTCGTTATTATTTGCTTTTTGTTTTTAGAATTCGTATGTAGGTAATTTTTGTATGAGGTTAAAACCTACATATGGATGTCACCCCTGCCCCCAGGGGTGCTTCACTGTAGGAGGGTGAGAAAAATTAGGTAGGTAATTAGGTATTTCGATCATGATTTGCATGATTCATATAGATACCCTGAATTGTAAGGCTAGATGTAGTTGTCAACAAATGAGCACAATGTTCTTGAGTTTAAACCATAAGATTGAGTGGAAAAGTTGGAGATTGTTAGCATACTGAACCGGTTTCTTATTCACTTTTTTTTCCATGAGGAGAAGTTAACCTTTATTACCAAAATTTTGTTGGCTTAGATGCACAATGGATATTTTTGGTTGGATCGCCCTATACCCATAATAGTTGAGATGATTCCTATGATTACTAGTCTTTCAATGGATGGGGCAGAGTTGGGGCCCCTTATTAATGAAAAATCCTTTGCGAAAATTATGCAGAAGAAGTATAAGAATAAGAGAGGGAATCAAGGTTTCTCTATATCTAAAGTACCGAGTGGAGTTGCGAAGTTCATGGAACAGGGTATTGCATGCAATCTTTTGTGCAAGTGTCAGGTGAATGAGGTACCAGATGGGGTTATCATAGTAGCAAACCACTACGCCAAAGGAGAGCAGTTTCCATGGGATTTGTTTCTATTGAGGGAGTTAAAGTAGGATTACTTGGATACACAAGAGTTAAACGTTGAATTTCATTATGTATGGTTGTCGATCTTGATAGCTTTAGTAGAATGGGAGAGGCTAGAGCACTTTCAACCAATGACAAATTAAGTGAAACCCATTGTAGCAGCCACATTTCAAAATTTGTGGGCCTCCAATGATCCTAAACATAAGAGGATCAAAACTCTACCATTTTTTTGTATGGGGATATCATATGAAAAATCATAGAGGAGACACTGCATATACCTATAGGATGTGTTGAGAAGTACAGAGGCACAACAAAATTCAAAGATAATCCTCATCACCTCTAGATTCAGGTGCGATAAGATCCAACAATGGCATGGATGAAATAGCCTTACCGAATAACTAAAGATTAAATTCAAGGTATAATGCACACTTTGGTTCTAGAATGGAAGATTTCAAAAGAAGAAATTTCCAAGACATAGCTAATTTCAAGCAGGGAAGAAGCCAGTGGCACCCCTTTAGCTCAAAACCAACAATAAGTTCAATCTCTAGTTATCCCAAAGTCCAAGTCGCAAGAGGAAATGACCACTCTAGGAGACCAATGGTTGTTACAGGTCATTTTTCCGTATCCCATAAATTTTCCTCGAACCCACATCAATCACCATCCATTCACACTTTGCAATCATCCCCTATAGATCCAAAAACATCTCCTTTCTAGAAGTTCCAAGAATCTTGGATTACATTGGCTAAAAAATGTATTTTTGAGGATCAACACACCTCCGTTTATGGAAACCTCTGATGGCACAATTTTTACAAATGCCAACTTCGATGGGTAGTGTAGGTTGTTTTCACAAAACATGCGATGATAGCAGGAAATGAGTAAAAGATAAAATTTAACTTCAAATTTTCTCTTTCTAGAAGCTTCGGAAGTTGTTTTAACCATTTACTATTGAATAAGATCTTGAATTCCTAACCTTGAGGCCTTATCTCTTATACCCTAGAAATTACCTCCCCCTAATGTGGATCTAAGCCCTAGAATGGTAAATCCAAAACCACCTCATTTACCTTATAAATTCACTACCTCCCATAGAGTATGGGTTGGCCTTTGGAGACTCTCAATTATGCCATTATGCTTCTCATTTGTCTCTAGAGGTCCATAATCCATCCATGCGCTTTATGTGTGATTGAAGTCTGACCATTGTGGAAAAGGAATGACAAGATAATTAGGAGAGATTCACATGGTCAAGGCCTACAAGGGTTATAATATTTTCCTACTTTTATTAATACAAAAGTCCATTTTTTATCCTATATATTATGTCTTATTTATGCATATGTAGAACATGAATCCTTAACTTCTTATTTAGAGTTTTTTGTATATGCCATTCTGTGTTTTGGTTCTCTTGCGTATTTTAGATGATTTTTGGGTTCGACTTATAGAAAAGCGAGTTTGGGCAGGAGCTATCAAGTAAGGAGAAGGAGGAATCTTGCAATGGATTCCAAGTAAGTATTTGTATTTAAAACTTTTTTAAGGAAATGATTTCAATTTTGTCTTGGTTGTTTATAAACTAAGACATTAGGTCTAGGGAGATTTATTTTTTCTACAGAAGGAATTTATGCACAAAACAATGGTGGAAAAACAAGAAGAGGTCATCAAAGAGTACCATAGGAGGTACATCCACCTCAAAGGCTATAAAGAATCAAAAGGCATCTAGCCCATCCCCATATCGGACGAAATTAACGAAGGATGACTTTGAACGTATTGTAGATCAAATGGATTATGCTACCACGACTAGGTATGATTGTCTACATTGGCTTATAAGGAAATTTACCCTTTCATTAGGCTTAGGGGAAGGACCATCAGTAGTGTCTAAGTAGGAACCTCAAGCAATGCCTCGAGCTAATGTGACTTCATTATCCCATCAGTAGTGAAGGGTATATAGGATTATGGGTACCATAGTAGAAGTTCCTAAGCATCAACACAGAGATTGAAGTTGCGCTATCAAACTTAGGGGTGAAGGAACTGGTACAACTACAACACAACACAACCTAGGTATTGCAAGATCGATCGTGATAATGGAAAAAGACTTGGGACAAAGTAGAAGGACAAAAGAACAATTGCACCACGAGCAGTAGAAGTTAAAAGATAATGACCTGGAATGGCACAAGAACTTTATAATGGTCTATGAGGGGTTTTTCAAAGGCACAGTAGAGGAGACTACCCTTGCTCAGGACATGGTAATGAAAATAAAAGAGGCCATCCAGGAATTGAAAGTGTTGTTCATGGAAGATTTCGCTAAACAGGAGCTATAGGTGTCATTAAAGGATCAACAATAGGAGGAAAGGGCCTAACAGAGAAAAGAGGAATTGGTGGCCTACGAAAAGAAGTGTCAATAAGTGGTTGAGAAAGGAAACCAATTATGGAACAAACTATCCGAGGTACCGTTAATACAAATAATTGTTGAGTAGGTCAAATCAACAAATGATCAACTCTACCAAATCGACCCACGGGGCCTTCACTCAATGAACCTTTGACATATCACGTGCATTCATGGCATACTAAAAAATACCCCTAATTTGACCACATATTGTAAAATACCTCTAAAATCACATTATTTAACCCCTACCAATATGAACCTAATACACCTTCCCACTTTAAAAAGCCCCTACTTTCACTAGCTATTGTAGGTATCTATTTTTTCATTAACATTTTTTATGCCCATTTATATATTTTCATTAATTTTGAGCTCTGTTTTTACACTTGCCAATATAAAAACGCTTTAGCCCCTAATATATGATCAATATATTATGTTATTTTTTCCTATTTATCCCCCAATATGAACCCACGTGGTATGGTATTTATCCCCTAGTGAAGCTCCAGTGAATTGACCTAACCATGACAAAGATGAATCTCACTTAGAAAAGGTAGGCTATGCAAGATAAGGTGTGGCTGAGGGAAGCTACAAGTAGGCTTCGTGAGGAGTAGCAACCCTAAAAATAATTAAGGACTGAGTTATGGAAGTTGTGGATGAATTTAGCAAATTGCTGAAGAATGTGCAGACCTTGAATAATGAGGATGTCAGTGCAGTCATTGGGGAATTGACTGTTGGAATAGAGCACATGTTAGTCAATATCAAGGAATGAAAGGAAACATAGGATACTCTACAAAAAGTTGCAAAGGAACAAATGGCTTTGGCAAAGGACTGAGTGACTCGAGCATGAGGCACATTTTTATGTTGGGTGCTTGTTAGGACACAAAAAAAAAAATTGGAATTTTTTTGGGTATAGATAGGGCCGCATGGTAGGAGCAGGGAGCATGGGAAAAGATGAGATAACACGTAGCATAGGGCTAGCACGGGATGCAGGTATGCAATAGAGGGTTTGAATGACAAGGTAAAGCGTAGCATAGGGACAACACAAGGATGAGATGCGATGAAGGTGGATGTTGTGCAATAGGAAGATAACAATGGAGGGAATAAAGGGACGTGGACATGCGATAATGATCGTTAGGATTTTGTAGGAGTAGGAAGCCAACCAAGAAGGTTGTGTCTACAAAATAGTTGAATATATTTTGAGGCAAGAGACGTTGGGTGGAGTGGAGCCAAAACCATGCAAATGATATTTCTAGGTGGTTATTCTATGCATGGGATAGCTCAATAAGCACCAGGGAAATATCTCAAAGGCCCGAGGGCTGACCAAGCAAAATGAGCGGGAAGAAGAGAGCTTTCGAGAGGAAATTTTGGGCATTATAAAATGGTATGTCTAATGCCAAATGGAGGTCGGTTGATGACTATTAGTTGGATGATGTATTGTGCCAACCACTGAGCTATTAGTTTGTTTTATGTCCTATGAGTCAATTTCAGTCTCTATACTAAGTATTTGATCACTATGGTTGGGTCAGTCACTGTTCAAAAGTGCTAATGTAAACAATATTAGTTATGAAGTATATATCTTAATGTTGTTACAATATTTATCTTTCTTGTTTTTGGATAATCTTACTGATGGTCGGAGGGCCCTATAATGTGTTATTTGTAACTTTGGAATATAAAAATGATGTGTTCGTGTATGGTCCAATAGCATTGTGGTTATCAAGTCCTATTGATTATCCATAGTTTCGAATGTGTGGTAATTCTTTTAGTGTCGGTCAATGCAACTTGTCGTGCTAGTTGTGTTACTATCACATGTTTGTCGACATGTTAAAAGTTCACGTGCCCTATTGTATTGCACATAGTTGTGACAGGTCCGCACAATAGCTGAGGGATTTGATGTCTAGCACAGAGCATTACATAGGATAGTTTTAGAGTATTTTTAGTTTTGTTAAATAGGATTCATGTTTCATAGCCTTAAGACAATCCCATCTGACTATGGAAACCTAGTTCTGATATTCACCCATTCACGTCTTAGGTGAGACATCACCCACTCGGTGGGTGTTACCAACAGGGTTGATGCTAAGCAGGTATTTATTGCCCACCATGTCACAAATATTGGGTATGTTAGAAAACCTCATGCTAACACCAACTCACTGAGCCTTAACATTTATCTTGGATCATTTCATATGAAGGGTTTTAAATTCATGGATCCTAGTAGATATTCTTAAACTTCTTTTTCGAAAAAAATTAGTTCCTACAAAATAATTTATTCAATGTTCTCTTCAATTATTTACATTAATTCGTTCCATCTTTCGAACCATGTCACAAGAGCATTTGGTTTCATTTTGGATCATTTTGTGAGATGTTTTTTGAATTCTCTCTCTACAAATTTGGAGTGGTTGAAAATAATTTATTCATTATTATCCTTCTTATACTAACCGTCCAAAACATTATCTAACTAGAGGGGAATGCATTAATGATATTTGTTAATCTCTCAAGTGTGCTACGCGCTTTTTCCTTTGATGTTTTAAAATATAGGAGACCAATTTTATTGAACAGGAAACAAAGTTATTAGTAGCTAGACTCCTCATGTTGCTACTACTAGTAATAAATGTATGTCACCGGTTTACACTATTAACACGAGTTCTTTGATTTACCTATTTAAATATAGGGTCACTTTTGCAAGTGTATGAATTGTATATTAGGAATAGCCTACTTGTGTATAAAGTGTTTGATTTTTATTACGAATTGCAATTATCTGTACTCTGCATTGTGTAAACAAAATACCTGGATGGTTGCAGAGAAGTGTGATTAGCAATACAAAAGGCTAATTGTTAGATGAAATAGTTAATGTAGGTATCAATACTAGTTAATGGTGATTCAAGATTAGATCTAAATTTGTAGTTATTTATTAACCTTAGTAGCTTGGGATATGAAGATTCTAGCGGAAACCATGAATATCCCCATTGAGATCTATGTTAACGTGTGGATATATATACTTTTACGTGGCAAGGATACTATGTGTTTGGTTTGAAAAGTGAAAAAGGATCTTGTTAACATTTGCATAATTATGTCTACGAGTATTTATGACTTGTTGTAACAAGAAATTATTTAGCATTTTGCGCAATGAGATTATATTTTTTCACTACGAATTGAATTTCCAAGGAAAATAAAGACACATTCGTTGAGAGACATGACATGCCTTCTCAAATAACAAAATATTATCTCGTGGCATTTTTTTATGTAATGCAGATTGTGGAGCTGTGGAGGATATATTTACTACTTTAATGTATATTTTCAATTTTCTTCTTCAACTCCTTAATTCTCCTAGACTTTTTAAGATGGAAGATGGGGTTCCAAAACTCATGACCTGCCCCACATTCCTCCACTAATTCCAGAACATCAAGCAAAAAAAATTCAAGTCTACCAAGCCAAATGGACACCAAATTTGAGTTTCTCTTGTCTCCGTAGTCTCTCAAGAGAGCTTTAATGGAAATAAGCTCTTAACAGAGGGATTCAAAATATTCTCTGAAATGGGAAATTAGTGATACCTGTTGGAAAATATTTCCAATGAGAATAGAAATCAAATTTTCTATAACATTGATAGCAAGAGTTGATTCATCCATCCTGTTTCTTTTCAGTATGGAAGTCTTGTTGGAGCTTAGATGTAACCATTAGGATATTTGATGTAAAATTTAATGTGAACGTAAAATGATAATGAAATGTACACCAGAAATGTAATTAAATGCAAATGAATTGAAGGGGAAATGCCATGTAAGGGACATGTGCAATGGGGGAATGTTGGTTACAAATATTTTTATGTAAAAGATTAAAATAATCCCTTACATGCTTCTAGCAGGAAAGGATTTTTTTAGGAGTTGAACAACGGTTTATAGGTTTTCTTTTCCTTTGGGAAAGATGCATAGGGTTCAAGGTTTGCATAAGTCACTTGGTGTGGCAGAATAGCCTCCCTGCCACCATGGTAGGGAGGGTTTCTTATCTTGAAGTATATTCATGTTGGCGTTAATGAAAATTCTAGATTTGTGTGTCATATGTGTTTATTTTGCAACAATTTCTTGTGTGGTTCATTGTCCTTTTATTTACAATTTTTTTTATGTTACTTGTTGCTCTTAAGTTCAATTTTGCAGCTCCAGATATGCAAAAATTATGGTTTAAGTTTGTTTAATTTTTATTTCATTAGCCCTCCCTGCCAAAGTTGCCAACAAGTCTCCTTGTAATTCATTGTGTGGATTGCGAAGGTGACTTCGCACTCCGCACAATGAAAGATAACAATTGATTACACTCGTGACATGACCCTGGAATAAGATCCAATAGCTTGTTAATGTCTAGGTAGTTCCCTATGAGCTACACTAATTCAAACCATGAAGGCAAAAAGGGACCCTCGAAATTGTTATTGCTTAGTGAAATGTTTTACATACTGACGAAGCATCCTATAGAATATGGAAGAACTTTTCTTAATTCTTTTTCATGTAGATGAATAAATGACAATGATGTGGAATTTACTAAGGAGTCCTAGATGCTAAAGCCCATAGCTAATAAATTCACCGCACGACTACAACTATTCTAAAACCCTAATGTGCAAGATTTTCACCACCCATTAATGCCTTCTAATAAAAGGTCCCATTTTATTGTGATTATGTGTTTTCTTAGTTAGTTGTGCTATCATGTTTCTTCAGAGGTATGGAGGAAGATTTCATTGTGAAGAGTGTGGAGGTGGCTTTCATTGTGTAGAGTGCAAAGTGTGGAGGTACAAAGGAAGTTTTGCACAGTTTGAAGGTGCGGATGAAGCATGTGTGGAGGAAAAAATAATGACATATTGCAGAAAGAGAGCATTCTCGAATAACTACAAAATGTGAACCCCACACCACCTTAATCAATTAATTAGCAATAAAAGCAGGGACTATGCTGCTTTGCAGGCAGTATTATTATTTATTAATAATATTTTCTCTAAAATTATTAAAGCATAATTTAACTATTATATATTTTTGTTTTTCTCAAGTATACTTTTTAGTCAATTTTGTTTAAAATTTAAAATAATTTGTAGGTATCATAAGTTTGAGTTGTGTACTCTATAAAATTTAAATACTTCATAATTTTTTTATGAGTTTGAATCCATTTATATACTCAAGAATGCATTTTAAATAATGAAAAATTACAACCTCCTATATAACTCAATTTGAGTGAGTAAAACTAAAACATTTAATCATTAGACCTCACCAATATTAGTATATAAAATTTTCACTTAATTATATATATATGTTTTGTAAAATAACATAGTTATATATATATATATATATATATATATATATAATATATATATATATATATATATAGATAACGGATCTAGCCAACACCAAGAGGGATAAATTTTGTTGAGGTCCAAACATTTTTAGAGTGAAAGAGCTTGGAAAAACAATTGCAACTTGAAATATTTGGTCCTTCTTGCCCCCTAACAAATCTATGGTTATATATATATATATAGATAGCGAGAGAGAGAGAGAGAGAGAGAACAACCTCCATCTTGGCCCAAGGACTAGAGTAAGGCTGTTGGTACTAGGCGAGCCCATCGATATGCTCACTTAAGACTTCGCAAGGCTCAAATTCAATATAGCAATATTCACATGCATAAAAGTCGTTACAACATTATTTATCCAAGGCATTATATCTCATTATGTCAATAGTAAGGGTTTGGACTTGGATGGGAAAGATAACATCCATTCCACCCAACCACCCATCACAACCCTAATTGACATTAAATTTTGGGCATTGGTTATCACCCGAGAAGAAATTCGGCCTCCCTCTCACCCCGAAGGAAAGAGAGAACTTGGGTGGGAGAAATAACATCCATTCTACCCAACCACCCAATATAACCCCAATTTGACTTTAAATTTTGGGCATTTTGTATTGTCTAGGGAAGAAAGTTGACCTCCCTCTGAGCTAAAACACAAGAAAGAGCTTATTGGTACTAGAGTGAAACATAGTTACTATATTCTAGAGTGTAAACATGTTGACTTATGAGACTTGAACTTGGGTGTAGAAGATAACAACTATTCCAGCCAACCACCTAGGATAAACTTAATTGATATATATTATATAATAATAATATATATATAAATATATATATATATTATTATAGAAAAATATAGAATATATATATATAATATATAAAATATATAAATATATAAATGTATGCAGAAATATCATCTATAATCCATATTAAACATTTTATTATTAATAATTAATGTAGGAGCATTTGAACTTCCAAGTCATTTTCGAAAAATCAAGGCTTTTTGGTGATAAAGCTCCAAAAGGGGCTTCGACATTTCAAAATAATTATAATTCTTTGTTTTAAAGATTTTTTTTTTAATTATTATAGAATAGATTGAGAAAAGGAGTCGATAAGAAATATTTTATCCATGAGGAAAAATAAAATCTTGCTTATACAACATGAGGGGTTATATGGATAGATTGAGTGATTTTAGAATCTGATTTATCGAGGGATTTATGGGTGATTAATGGAGTGATTTTAGGATTTAGGAGAATATGATTTATGGAGTGGTTTATGGGTGAATTATGGAGTTATTTTAGGATCTAGAAAAATTTGCGATGTTTTTAAATTCTATCTAGGCCTATGGGCAATAAAAAAGAGAGTAAGTGTGAGGAAAATAGGAGAATGCTCAAAGGAATGTCGAATTAGGTCAAGAGAAAAAGAAAGCTTCTTAGCATATGTGTGTGTACATATTTGATTTAAAGAAATAGAATTTCATATAATTTTGATGAATAATAGGAGAATTCTCAATGGAATGTTGAATTAGGCCAAGAGAAAAAGAGAGTTTTTTAGTGTATGTGTGTGTACATATTTGATTTAATGAAATAGAATTTCATGTAATTATGTTCATGAATAATTCTAGGTTGTGTTAAATCTTGAATTAGAAGAACTTCATATTCTATGTACAATCTGAGGTAAATTAGAAGAGTTTCAATATATGCATCAAATTTGAAACTAATGATATATTTTTTGATTGATTTTTCATGTCGAAAATAAATCTTCGACAAGGATTAAGATAGTTTGAATGAAGTGAACTAGGTGAAGAATTCAGTATGTACATACATGTTTTGTGTGAGTTTTAAAGGAGAGCACCAATATTTCAAAGAGAAGAGTTGTATGGGAACCTTGATATCAGTAGTGCATTGACATCCTAGAAGTAAAGAAGTTAAAACTTGTAGGAAAACTAAAATTTTCCTATATCAAGTGGTATCAAAGATAGAAATCCCTTGGTGGTAAGATTAGGGAATGGTAGAGCTTGCAAAACTTGTAGAGGATCAGATTTGGTGAAATCTAATAGGTGAAGCTTTATTGTTTTAATAAAGCTAATTAGGAGATGATATTTGTGATTTTTCTCTTTGGAGGATAAATTTAGAGATTGTCACCATCAAAGGTTTAAAAAATCTAATTGAGATAAATTGTTTTGTTTACAATTTATATTGATCACTATATGAATCAAATTTTTGTGCATAAATAACAATGAAGTTCTTGGAATGAAATCTACTTGGAAAAAGGTAGAATGGATTTGTATTTGAAAGAAATATGGAGAAGAATGTTCTTTGGATGAGGAATATCATTGAAGGACTGCAACAATAGAGTCAATAGAAGGATTGAAGACTGCAACAATAGTATTCATGTTTGAATGATTTCGAACAAAGAGTTAAAGTGGTATTATGTTTTAAATTATATAATTTGTGAAGTAAATATCCAATAAAAGGTAGCAGTGATGATGTTTTCTATAGAAAAAGGACTATAACCAAGAACAAAGAAAATTCTTGAATAATTGTGGAAAAAATCCTTTGCAAGTTCTAGTTGAGGTTGGAAGGATGAGGACAAGTGGATATTCTCAGATGAAGTGAATATTTATAGAATCCTAAAATGAAAAAAGAAGCTCAATAGGTTCTACAGGAAAGAACCAAGGATATCAAAAGGATGGGATCAGAGATAGCTTGGTGAGGTATTGTAATAAGTTATGGAGTAACCTGTTATTGCAAAGCCTTGGAAGCAGTCTACAAGTGAACAAGGTAAAATTCACAGAGAGAAAGGAAGATGATTAATGATATTCATGTCATGGGTTTAGAGAGAAGCCACAATAGAAGAAAAGAAGATGCCAAATAAAATGGCATAAAGAGAAGAATGAGTCAAGAGGAAGTTGACCAAGAAGTTTCCAACATAAAAGTACAACTGAACAAACTAATGGAATTGCTAAGGGAATGTCAGGAAGGCCAAAGATGAAGATGGATTATGCTGAAGAAAGTAAAGTGGCACAAGTTGCAGGTGCAGCTAAAGCAGAGTTTGTGTGCTTGGTTGAGGAGAGAACTCCGGAAAGCAGAGATGAAAGTTCACTATTTTGAACCTAAACAAGGACCTATCCTTTTTGAATATGAGGATGAAGTACTCGATGAGATCCAATGATATCATGATTTTAAAACTAATCAAATGCATATGAATGCAGGTCATGTTGTTTTGGATGACGGAGAGGTTCCTCATTAAGGAAATACTAAATAAATTCCAATTAATGGAATTGTGGATTAAATTCTTACACAAAAGCAAGGAGACATCCTTAGAGAGGAGGATGAAGAGAATGAGAGACTTATTGCAAGTCTCATGGACTATTTGGGAATATCAAATTAGCATGACAAGTTGATGTCTGAGCCATCAAATAAGGCCACAAAACCTTATGGTTTTAAAGCTAATGATTATGTATGTTTTTAGGTTACATAGATAAGAAAGAAAGACAATCATATTAAGTTATCATGAAGATTGATTAAGATGATAGAAATATGCTTTGTAAAAGAATAATTGAGGAACATGATAAAAAATTTTCTACCAGTGAATATGAAGTTTTTTTAGTGGCCACAACCACCCTCCAAAATTTTTCCTTAGCCTGTTTTGGAGCCTCATTACCAACCTTCACAACAACTTGCCTTGCTTCATCAAGTTTTCAAGCTTCAGTGTCTTTCTTGCTCAAAGGAAGCCTGTCAATCATAGTTTGATCTTTTCCCCTTACAAGCTGCTCACCTGGAATTGGTCCAGCTCCAGGCTAAGCAGCTTCCCAGTGAAATTTGTGCATTTTTGGAGGGAAACTAGCCTTCCCTACAGGAATTGCCAAATTCCTTCTGATAGCTTGTTGGGCTCCAAGATTGCAAAATCCTGCAAGCCAACCTTTCCAGTAGGATTTGCACAAAGTTTTCTATCAATAGGCTTTCCAACACAGGATTTGTGCAAATTTGGGTAGTAGTCAGCTGCTCTGCCCAGAAATTGTGAAATCCCCTTGGGAAATCAGCCCAACTGACAGTCAGAAATGTGTCAAGCAGTCTCTTGCATGTGTAGCTGAGTTGACTGGTTCCCTCTGAGACTGAGAAAAACACACTTGCATGCAAGGATTGTCTCTCCCAAGGTAGTATGCAAAGGCATCCCTTATTTCAGGGATGTATTTTTAGCAGTTGTAGGTTACATGAAAGGAACAATTCAGAAACCTCCCTCCAAGTGTCGCTTCCCCTAGATTTGTGGCATGCGTGTCACAACCTCGATGTTATCAAAAATCATCAACCAGATGTTGCAGACCTCATTCCTCATATCAACCTTGTAGCTCTTACATCCCACATCACAACTAGGATTAGTCAGCATATTCAACTCAACTATTTTGGGGTAAGCTCGCTTCTCATGCCTTCTGCTGCATTTCTGTCACTTTTTGTGTTTTCACTTGTATGAGTACTGTTTTCTTGATTTCTTTGAACACCTAATGTCATTTACATGTATTCTAACTTGTCCAAGCTCTGTTTCAATTTTTTTTCCTATCTCACTATTGTCACATGCATGAAATTGTTTTGCACGGACGTTCGCCCAACCGTCGAATGACCTGACCCACATGCATGTTGATCTATTTGCTCAATCCTCCATTCATGTTTTTCATGCATTGTTTATCACTTCTACTATCACTTAGTGTCACCATGCATTTCATCGACTTACTTGTTTTCAATTTCCCATCGGCAAGTCAGGACAACCTTCGCCCAGTCTCTACCAACACCAAGGTTGTATTGCGTAATCTAGAGAAGGACGGCTCACCTTCCTCTCTAGATTTGGGGATTTTGGCCTAGCACTGGCCTCCTAGACTAAATTGTGCATTTCTGGAGGTTAGTGGCTACTTGGCCCAAAAAATTTGCGCAAATCTGCCCCTGGGCTAGTAGTCTTTCCCAGCTGGAATTGCGCATTCCGCAATCCAAGCATCCAACTTCCCAACTAGATTGCACATTCTACAGTTCCACCAGTCAGTTAGTCTCCCAACAGCCCAAATTATGCCTTGTCCAATCTTGGTAGTCAATCTCCCGACCGAAATTGCACAACCTTCATGATCATTCATCCAGGTATGTTACAAGTTGGTTCTCATGTTCATTTTGGTTTTCAACTAACAGATTTCTTACTATCAGTGTTTCCATGTCGCCAGGTGTCACGGGTGTTCATCTTCCTCTTAGAAGTATAGGTACAATGGTTTCCAAGGGAGCAGAGAAGAATACACCGTTCAGAGCATGCTTGGGGATGTAGTCAATCAAGTGTCCATGGGCTCACCTACTCACAAAGACATCAATTTGTTTGTGGAAAAGGGCATCAAGTAGCAACATCATAGCGAGACGCATCATGAACAATAGTTGATGGTAGCATACCGAATGTGGTGAACACAACAAATGAATTGAACACATTGAATGCAAGAGGAAGGTGCAAGATCAAGCAGATCCATTGATAATGAAAGCAACTTTGGAGACTCAGGCTATGAAGTCACGATGTGACATGAAGATCACGTGAAGGCAAAAGATGGAACAAAGAAGGAGTTACATGTGCTGAAGTAGCAACTCGAGAAGAAAATGAAGTTGCACAGATAATCCAATGAGTTGTAACACGAATAGGAACAAAAGTGGTCACAACATGCACTCATGGATGAAACTGTGCCAATACAAATTAAGGATCCATCCCAACAGCTAACACAGAGCAAACATGGTGAGCAGTGTCGTTGATCGCAAGCAAAGGATCCAACAACATGCATGTCATTGAGCGCACGCATGCAATCCAACCCATTCAACACACTCACCAATGCGAAGACAAGAAGCAAGTCCAACTGGGGCTGAACATGCACTTCAGCAAGTTGATGTGCATGACCACCATCACACACTTGAAGATTAGCACAAACACTATGCATCAGTGTGTTGTCAGTTCAAACATACCAAAGAAGACCATGCACATGTTAGTAGATGAGTTGGATGAAGGAGTCGAACCAATGCACTGGTTGTAATGGAGGCAACCATTCGCTTTAGCAAGATGTCACCATGAGGTGCATGCACATCATCACAGACAATCAAGTTTGGCATCAACTCACCACCTTAACCATCACAATCATGTCAAAGAGTTGGTCTCATCATAGTGGACCGAGTGTTAGTGATGTCTTGCAATGCTTGCTCGAGCCATGTTGTCTCACATCAGTACACGTGCATTGTAATGTTGAGTCACATCAAGTGTAAGTCAAGTCTTAAGAGTTGGATGTAATGGTCAGAGAGTAGGTGAAGGGTCATGAGTGTAGTTGAATTGTCACAAAGGGGAATGTCAAGGTTCACCCCACCCTTTTCTATAAATAGTTCCTCATAACTCATTGTATAGGCTTTTGGTCAGCGAAGCTTCTACTATGACTATGTTGAAGAAGACTTGGATAGTGTTGTAACGTGCCTTGGCTTCTCCATTGCACAGAGCTAGTTCAACTCTTTAGAGGAGCAGGTAGTTGTGGCTATAACATTCCATTGATGGGGCTAGCAGGTCTACATGGCGTATTGTATGATTGTGACTTACACTTCTTTATATAATAAAAGAGAGCACATTTTCATGCATATGTTTTTATTGTAGTTGGACTACTCCATTGCCTTAATTATATATGTTGATTAACTTACGTATTTATGTATGAACTGATTTGTATGCAATTATATGAATCTTATTTTTAATGTGTTGCATATGTTATTAATGTTGTCATCATTTGTGTCAAATGCTCTACCAGACACCAAATAGACCTTTGTCATGAACCTTGTTATATCAACCGGCACACTCATCTCAAACTGATCCATGCATGATGTTCACGTTATCTTACCGGGTATGTTGTGACTGCTGCATCCGTGTCAACTGCTCTTCTGGAAGCTATGCATGTACTTTGTGTTGTGTGTTCCTAGCCAAGTTGCGACTGCTCCCTTTCAACTTGAAACTCACTTGCACCTTCCTCTCCCTCTGAAGTGTTGGAACCCCTCATACTCATTCCTTGACTCACTGCATTAGTCACACCCTTGCTACTGACAAAGTTATCTTACTTGCCTCTATGTGACATCGCGGTCAAGGCATTACCTTACGACCCACTGCTGGGACTCCTAGACTAAACAGTCTGAGATCTAATTGGGACTTCTTACCGGGGAGATCCTCTTGACATGTTGGTGGGTCCAACACCATCAACATTTCTGGCACTAGAAGGAGGGTTGATGATAAGCAGTGTCCTCTCATCTAGTTTTGAACCTTTGCATATCTTTCATGGAGTCTTGCATTCTTCTTCCCCTGAGGTATTTTTCAAATCGTGAATATGTCTCCATCTTGGGGAAGCTTTTCAATCTCTTGTCCACTCACACGTATGATGGTGAAGGTGAAGTGGCCTGCCTGAGCACTTACATAAATTTCTTTCCATGATTTATGACGAAGATGAGTTTATTGATGAACAAGCCAGTCTGCTACTTGCATTCACACTTCGCGAATCCCCATTTCGTTGGGTGCTCAACCTATCGACTGACACCATGCACTCATGTGAGCACTTCTTTGATCTTATTGAAGACACGTTCCATCATTTTGATCCAGACCATCTTGACTGGAAACTGTTATAGCTACAAAGGGCTCCACATGAATCTGTTATTGATGTTTGGCAGCACTTTTGTGACTTACAGTTTCAAGCTCCGAGGAACCATATGAAGTTCACTTACCTCTAGGACCGATTTGAGTACTATCTAAGGAAATCTACTTGTCCCAAGAGGAAGCCTGATATCAAGCCTCTCTCAACATTCTTCATTGATGGAACTATGTAATCTCATGTGGGAGTAGGCACTGTCTCAACAAACTATCTGCTTCCCTCTCATTCAACAGTTCCACCATCACCCTGTGATGTTGAGGATCATGTTCACACACCTATTCAACCTTCATACCTTACTAACATCACTCCACACAATTTTTGTGCATATTTGGTTGTGAGTCCTTTGAGTTCTTATATGCATTCTTTTTTTCGACCTCTGTCTTCGTACCTAGGTGATCTTTTGGATGATGTTGTCTTCTGTTCATCCATTCCAGACTCTTCATATGTTGTGAATGAGGAACAACCCATTGATGGAGTTGGTGTTGCAAAACCAACATGCGCTGTCATTCATGAAGAGTATGAGTGGGGGCTTGAGCATCAACACTTGGTGAAGGATGACTCCCTTCCATCCAAGCCCCCTCTGTCTTTCCTAACATCATTGGTGAACTTTCCATCCATGATTTTTCATGTGTATCTTCATCTACAAATGCACCCATTGTTGATCTTTTGTAGGACACACCGTATGTTAGCCCATCATCCAAAAACAGAGAGGACCAATCATTCATTGAAAATCCACTTGATCCTTCATCTGATCTTTCTGGAAATGCAGAGGGTGAACATCCTTCCTTATCATCCACCCCTCTGTGTGATTCATCAAATCATGAGGATGCTGACCAACATTCTGAATTTTATGATCTTGGTTGTCGTGATCTCTTCACCTCATCACCTGATCACGATGTTGATTCACTCATTGTTAATCCATCTAAGCCACTAGCCTATGAAGATCCATCTTTCAATGAATTCGAAACCCCACAGAGCGTCGAGGTACTTTAGCCCAGGTTGATGGTTATGTCAGGCCCTCGCTATCCTAAGGTTGGTTTTGCTTCAGATTAGGAAATTGTTCAAACACTCAAGGCTCCTCATCACTCATCTGTATGCACTCAAGATCAATATAACATTCAAATCACACTTCCTCCACTCAAACTACACAATCCCATTGCTCATGCATTGGAGGAGTCTTATATTGCAAGCACTCGTGCGCGACACAAGTTATCTTTGTTTCTTTCGTTTGCTTGCATGTCACAGTCAAGAGTGTGCTTGTGCTTCAAAGTTGCATGTCGTGTCACACAACACCATAATAACTCCACAGATTTTCCGCCATGCACATGCACTCACATATGTCCCATGGGCACTTTGAAACGTGAAGTGTGGTTGTCTTCACTGTTATATTTTTCTTGTATGCTAGCCTGCATGGCTAGGTTACTCACGGACCAAGCCTTCACCAATATGGGTCTACCAATGTGCTAGTGGCTGCATTGGAAGTATTACTTCACATGATCGGGCCCATGCACCATTAGTGTAGAAGTAGGAGTAGTGTTTTCTTTTAGTTGTTTGCTTGCATGCTTGTTTGCTTACATGCTTTGTTTTCTTGTTTGTTTTCTTGCTTGTTTGTTTACTTGCTTAGCTTTCATTTTTGCTTCTACTTTTGCTTTGCTTTGTTGATTGCTAGTTCATTCCCTTTTTTCATTCGTAGGTTAGTTTGCATTAAACCATGTGTGACTCATGAAACGAGCTAGGTAAAATACAAGAGGGCTTGTAAAAATATGACTACTTGGGTATATGTCATCTTGCCTCTATATGATGAACTTGTTACTCTTAGTCCATGAGACGTCGAAGGAAAAAACGTACTCTTCAAAATGAACCTTGGTGTAAGCACAATGCTTGCGCACTAACTAGTGTCACCTTCTCTAATCGATTATTTTTGGGTTAACCCTTGTTAGCTCAGTCAAGTAGAGTAAGGTGAGGGGCAAAACCTTAATAGGCATGTCAAAGATATAATAAAATAATTCTCTGCTCGAACAACCTCCTCTACTCTCAATAAGTCAGGATCCCTCTTCCGCCTCTGAAATGAATAAGTGCTATGCACAGTGAAAATGAAAAATGGGAAAAAAATGAAAAGTAAAAAATTTCAAAATTCAAAATGAATAAGATGAAAGAAGAGAAAGGCTTCTTGCGTAGGGAGGTGATGCAAGTAAATCTACCAGGGTACTGACCAGGCTCGCTGGCAGTAGATCCATGCTTGTGTTCCTATGTGACTCCACCAGGGTACTGTCCAGGCCTGTTGGCAATGGAGCAACACCAGATATGAAACTCTGACTCTGACAACTATACTGTTTGTGCACCTATATACCCCTCAACCCCAATCGAAACAACTGTGTTGCCTTGGATTGGAATGTGTGTCAATCAACCAAGAGTCTGGCAGATGCTAAACATCAAGATAGTTTGAAGCCAAGATGAGCTAAGAATTGAAAAGTACTTCTAGAGGTGTTAGACTTATTTTCCCGAACAAGGTCCATTCACAGAGTTGGAGTTCTACCACTGTGTCAACGAGTATTGTAGTAGCTACAACCACCCTCCAAAATTTTTCCTTAACCTGTTTTGGAGCCTCCCTACCAACCTTCACAACAGCTTGCCTTTCTTTGTCAATTATTCAAGCTTTGACATCTTTCTTGCTCAAAGCCAGCCTGTCGATCATAGTTTGATCTTTTCCCTTCATAGGCTGCTCACCTGGACTTGGTCTAACCGTAGGTTGGGTAGCTTCCCAGTAAAATTTTCACATTTCTGGAGGGAAACTGACCTTCCCTCCAGGAATTGCACAATTTCTTTTGATAGCCTACTGGGCTCCAGGATTGCACAATCCTACTAGTGAACCCTCCTAGTAGGATTTGTGCAATGTTTTCAATCAACAAGCTATTCAACTCAGGATTTGCATAAATCTAGGTAGCAGTCAGCTGATCTGCCCAGAAATTATGTAATTCCCTTGGGAAATCAGCCCAGTCGACAGTTAGAAATGCACATTTTTCTCTAGCAGTTAAGTAGTCTCTTGCATGTGCAATTGACTTGACTGACTCCCTCCGGGACTAAGAAAAACAGACTTGCATGCGATGGGTTGTCTCTCCAAAGGCAACATGCAAAGGAATCCCTTGTTTTAGTGATGTATGTTTAGTAGTTGGAGGTTACATGCAAGGAACGATTCTGAAACCTCCCTCCAAGTGTCGCTTCCCCTAGATTTGTGGCATGCACATCACAACCTCGATGTTATCAAAACTCATCAACTAGATGTTGCAAAGCTCATTCCTCACATCAACCTTGTAGCTCTGACATCCCACATCACATCTAGGAGTAGCCGACACATTCAACTCAACTTTTTTGGAGTAAACTCGCTTCCCATGCCTTTTGTTGCATTTCTGTCACCTTTTGGGTTTTTGCTTGTATGAGTATTGTCTTCTTGATTTCTTTGAATTCCTGTTGTCGTTTACATGTATTCTAGATTGTCCTAGCTCTGTTTCAATTTTTGTTGCTATCTCATTGTTGTTGCATGCATGAAACTATTTTTCACAAACATTCGCCCAATTGGTGAACGACCTCACCCACATGCATGTTGCTCTTTTTGCTCAATCCTCCTTTCTTGTTTTTCACGCACTATTTATCACTTTTGCTATCACTTAGTGTTGCCATGCATTTCATTGACTTACTTACTTTTAGTTCTCCGTCGGCGATTCGGGCCAACCTTGGCTTGGTCTCTGCCTTCAGCAAGGCTGCAATGCACAATCTGGAGAAAGAAGGCTCACCTTACTCTCTAGATTTGTGCATTTTGGCACAACACTAGCCTCCTGGACTGAATTGTGTATTTTGCAGTTCCAGTAGCCAGTTAGTCTCCTAGCAGCCTAAACTATGCCTTATTCAATCTTGGGAGTCGATCTCTTGACCTCCCAGCTGAAATTGCACAACTTTCATGATCATTCACCCAGGTATGTTACAAGTCAGTTCTCATGTTCATTTTGGTTTTTGACTGACAGATTACTTGCTATGAGTGTTGCAATGTCTCCAAGTGTCACAGGGGTTCATCTACCTATCAGCAGTATAGGTACGATGGTTTCCAAGAGAGAAAACATGAAGACACTGTTCAGAGCATGCTTGGGGATGCAGTCAATCAAGTTTCCATGGGCTTACTCACTCACGAAGACATAAGTTGTTCATGGACAAGGGAATCAAGTAGCAACATCACAGCAAACAACATCATGCACAACAATTGAAGGCAACATACTAAATGTAGCAAATGAAGCAAACACAGTGAATTCAATAGGAAGGTTTTTGACAACATAAAGGCGGAGAAAAGTTGCAAGATCAAGAAAATCCACTGATAATGAAAGAAACTTTGGAGACTTGGGCTATGAAGTGACGGTAAGACATGAAGATCGTATGAAGGCAGAAGATGGAACAGAGGAGCCATTGCATGTGTTGAAGCTGCAACTCAGGAAGAACATGAAGCTGAACAGATAGTCCAATAAGTTGCAGCATGAATAGGAACAGAAGTGGGCACAACATGCACTCACGGATGAAACTGTGCTAGTACAAGTTAAGGATCCATACCAGTAGCTGACACAGAGAAAACATGGTGAGCAGTGTTGTTGATCGCATGCAAAGTATCCAGCAACATGCATTTCATTGAGCGCACGCATGCAATCCAACCCATTCAATGCACTCACCAAGGTAAAGACAAGAAGCAAGTCCAACTGGGGCTGAACATGTACTTCGGCAAGTTGATGTGCATGACCACCAGCACACACTTGAAAATCAACACAAACACTATGCATCAGTGTTGTGTCGGTTCAACCATACCCAAGAAGACCATGTGCATGTTAGCAAACGAGTTGGATGAAGGGGCTGCACCAATGCACTGGTTGCAACAGAGGCAAGAGTTCACTTCAGCAAGATGTCACCATGAGGTGCATGAACATCATCACAGACGACCAAGTTTGGCATCAGCTCACCACCTTCATCATCACAAGCATGTCAAAGATTTTGTCTCATCATAACAAACCGAGTGTCAGTGATGTCTTTCAAGGCTTACTCGAGCCATGTTGTCTCACATGAGTACATGTGCATTGTAATGTTGAGTCATGTCAAGTGCAAGTCATGTCTCAAGAGTTGGATTTAACAATCACAGAGTAGGTGAAGAGTCATGAGGGTAGTTGAACTATCATAGAGGGGAATGCTAAGGGTCAACCCACCCTTTGCTATAAATAGTCCCTCATAACTCATTGTATAGGCTTTTGGTTAGCCAAGCTTCTACTAGGTCTATCTTGAAGAAGACTTGGACAATATTGTAACACAACTTGGCTTCTCCATTGCACAAAGCTAGTTCATCTCTTTGCAGGAGCAGGTGGATGTGGTTGTAACATTCCACTGATGGCGCTAGCAGGTTTACATGGTGTATTGTATGATTGTGACTTACACTTCTTTATATAATAAAAGCCAACACATTTTCATGCATATGTTGTTATTGTAGTTTGACTACTCCGGTTGCCTTAATGATATATGTTGATTAACATACGTACTTGTGTATGAATGGATTTGTATGCAATTATATGAATCTTGTTGTTAATGTGTTTCATATGTTGTTAATGTTGTCACCATCTATGTCGAATTCCTTATCGAACACGAGATAGACCTTTCTCATGAACCTTGTTATATAAACTTGCATGCTTGTCTCAAACTGATCCATGAGTGTTGTTCATGTTATCTTACCTTGTATGTTGTGACTTCTGTATCTGTGATGACTGCTATGCTGGAAGTTGTGCATGTCCTTTGTGTTGTGTGTTCTTAGCTGAGTTGGGATTGATCCCTTTCAACCTGGAACTCACCTTCACCTTCCTCTCCCTTTGAAGTGTTGGAACCTCTCATACTCATTCCTTAACTCACTACATTAGTCACACACTTGCTATTGACAGAGTTATCTTACTTGCCTCTGTGTGACATCATGGTCAAGGCATTACCTTATGACCCACTGTTGGGACTCCTACACCAAACAGTCTGAGGTCTAACTGGAACTTCTTACCAAGGAGATCCCCTTAACATGTTGGTGGGTCCAACACCATCAACAAAAACATAATTTTCTATTATAAACAATCAAAGTCAAGATCGTGTACAATTCATAAATGAAATTTTTGGTAAGCAGTTGCAAGGAATTGTTGGTGTGGATAACAGAGAAAAATTGACTATTGGAGACACTTAAAGTAAAGATAAGAAAAAACATTCAAATGAAATACTTATGAAGTATGACAAGGAGTGGAAATTTTTTTGAGAGGACTTGAGCCAAGAGAATATATTATTGCTAGAGATGAAACATGCTCACAAGTTCCTAGCAATGAAGGGATGTTTACAAGATCTAAAGAACTAGAGGTCAATTTTAATTTTGAAGTTGATTATGAAGTTGAAGGAAGTGTTGATGAACATGAAAATGTGATTAAAGAAATCAAATCTGAACTATTACTAGAAGGTGAAATTGAGTCTTTAGTACAACATTCAAAGCAAATGTTTAGAGATTTTGAGGAAGATATTAGATTTTTAGAGAAATGGATGCCAAGAGATACAGGTAATGAGGGTTGCAAAGAGTTTGTAAACTCAGCTAGATTTGAGGAACATCTTAGAGTGTCATATAATAGTGGCATGCATGAAAATAAAATGAAACAGTTGGTGAGAAACTCTTATAGCACCATTTACCACTCTTAGTAGATCTGATGCTCTGATTATGGCCTAGCACAACCCTTCCTTCCAGACTTGGTCCAAAATTAAAAAAAAACAATGTTTTATTCCTTATATGCTACTTTTCCCTATGATAAAAGTGTGTACATGTGGGTCAACATATACCCAATCCACGTACATATGTTAAAACACCTGAAAAGAATAAATTTCCTTAATTTCAGGTGGAGTTCATGGGTTTTACCTGTTACTCACCTCCTATTGCCTATGGCCCAACTGTTTCCAACTGAAAAAACTAATTTGGAGAAGTATAAATAAACCTCCATGGGAAGGCCTTAAGGGAGAAGATATGAGATATTGATACTATAATGAGGTTATCCCTTATCAAGTCTAAAGAAATCCCTGTGTCTCCTGCACTCCCCAAAGCTTCAGGAAACCCTTGTTTCCTTGTTGGAGATATCCTTCATCTTTATTGAGATATCCTTGTATTGGTGATGGAGGAAGATTGATGAGGCCGTGAAAGGACGGATCTGAAGGACAGTTCCGCATGGAGCTGGAGAAGTACCCAGGTCGTATTTCTTCACTTTACTTGTTCCTAACTTCAATAAAGGAATATTGTTCTTTTTCCAATATTAAATGTGTTTATGCATCTATTTATATTGTAATTTTTTTATGAATCTTACATTGATGCATATTTGTTGATTCATTTATATGATTCTAATTTAATATCATGAACATGCTTTATTTTTCAACTGCTATAAATGTTTCATTTGAATAATTTTCAAGTTTCAAACACATCAAGAGAAGCTGAGGATTTTCACCTTGCGGAATCTACTTAAACATAGGACTTCTGGGTAAGGACATTCTTACACAGTTCAGTAGAATAAGCATTTAGGTTGATTGCCTGAGCATTTCTTGTTGTAGTTTTCCATCCGCTCAGTTGGGGTTCTCAACCCAAGACCCTAGGGTGTTCTCAACCCGAGACCTTAGGGTGTTCTCACCCACAACATAATTGGTGACTCTGCTAGAAATAACATTCTTGTTATTCCTGATTTGGGTTGTTTGTTCTCAATCAGGATTCAATTTCTTGATTTTTCTTGCTTTTACAGTGTTGTTTGATCCAAAAGTGTCTTAGGCATCAATTTTGATCTTCTTCATTAGACTTTAATTTTTGTTTTTTCCTAATTAAGCTTTGTATATGTTGTTTCCTTGGGTTACAATTGCGTATAAATGTAGGTTTCTTCAAGCAGACTTGCATATACGCGAGTTTCTTGTATTAGAAATGTGTGTGCACACTTTTGTGTCTTTACACAATTGCGTATGCAATTTTTTGAATTGTTTTTTCAAATCATTCTACCCAGTTAGGGTTATTTCCTGGTGATTTATTTTATTATATAGTCATCTGCTATCTGGAGAACTTAGTTTTCTTGCAAGCTTTCTTTTTCAAAATCTCCTTCTTACTGAAAAGTCTTGATTCTCCTAGGATTGCTTCTTAAGCAATTTTGTAGTTTTTGTCTTGGGTTCAAGGCTTCGTTTTGAAATTCTTGGATGTTCTCAATTTCCAAAACAAGAAATTGATTTTGATTTTGTTTTCAACCCAGATTTCAAGTTGTCTTGCTTTTCTTTTCCTTTTGATTGGTTTTGTTTCTTTTGTGCTTTTTGAGTGTTTTTTTGGCAATTTTGAAAGTTTTTCTTTCTTGACATTTTTGTCGGTTTGCTGAAATCTTTTGCTATTGTTCGGATCAGTTTGTGCAAGTTTGTAGTATTTCTTGTTTCAAGTTTCATTTATTAATGAATGTTATAACTTGCAAGATTTAAAGACTCCTTGTGCTTATTTCTTGATCTTTTGAATTTAGTAGTGTTTTTTGTGACCTCGAAAGTTTCTTTAGTTTCCTTAAAAGAAAAAGAAAGAAAACATTACTTTTGCTTTTCCTTTTCCAAGATTTTGGCTTTTTGGTTTCTTTTGTTTTGTTGTTGAGCAATTGTAATCTTGTTCAATTTGTTTTGCTTGGTTTTAAGGGCAATTTGTTATTGAATTTTTTCCCTCTTTACATTTGCTTCTTGTATGAGCATCCATGCACTATCATTATAGTTTGCATTAAGATAATTTGCATTGCAGGCATTTTAGTCTTTTCGTTAGATTTTGGGTATGTGGAGTGTGTTTTCTGGAAAAAGAAAAAGTTTCTTGTACAATTTTATTTGTAGAACTCTATAGAAATCCATTTTCATTGAAGAAAATAACTGCATTTGCATGTAGCTAAGTTTCTTTTGTTTCTATTGCATCAAAACATCATTAGTTTCACTCTCATTTTTACCCATGACTTAAAGAACAACCCTATAAAATCAAGCACTTTAATAAAATGAACTAGAACTTTTATTTTTGTCATTAACTAACACCAACAAGTTTAGGTTCATTAGGTCCTTGGAATAGGTGAGTGGAGAGTTAACTCTCCAAGGCTGCTCAGATTATCAAACATAGAAGTTGAATAATTAGCGAAATCCAATATCGTTAGAAAGACTAGGAAAGCTCTGTGACTAGGAGTTAAGCACGAGGGATAGTGAAGACAAGGAAGACAGATACCCCCTCTCCTACTTGTTGGATCTCACCTCACGACTGTTCTGCCCGGCTGTTGAAACGAGTTGGTGCCCATAGTTGTCTTTACTAAGGATCACATAGGTAG
Organism: Pinus taeda; assembly: GCA_000404065.3. Lineage (NCBI taxonomy): Eukaryota > Viridiplantae > Streptophyta > Pinopsida > Pinales > Pinaceae > Pinus > Pinus taeda. The sequence goes on along the minus strand of APFE030324250.1, from coordinate 275,643 downwards.
CTGCGGAGGGGAATCCCATGGAACCCGAGGCAAACATTGCATCACATTTATTTGTACTTCTAGAGGGTACCGTTGCGAAGCTTGGGTACTTGCAGCAGTAAAGGCTTTTGTTTGGAGGTCATTGTAACTGTTTCTGTTACCTTCACTAGTAGGCTTGGGCAGTTATTATCCCAATCTATCTTCGAAAGGTCCCTTAATTCACTTTCTTGTATTTTGGTGTCCGGTCATCATCACCCGGAGTGGAAATACTTGGAAGTTTCTTGATTGGTTGCATCTTTAGGGACTTTATAGTCGAGTGCTCTTTTCTTTTTAGATTTAGTTGGCTTTAGGTGTATTTGTTTTGTCACTTTTGGACCTTAGATTCTAAGTGACTAACCTACCACTCCGTCAATCTTGAAAGGATTTTGATCTTTATTTTGAAAGTTGTGGAGTTGGCTCCTTAAGGGCAAAGATTTTTATTGTGCATCCCTCTTCCTTGGAAAGTCATTTGTACATTCCCATAAGGGGAGGATCTATGAATAATTTTGGTATGGCCAAGATTCCTATGGAGACCAACCAAGGTACCCTCCCAAAAGGGGATCCTTATGCTTTTCCTTTCTTTGGAAACTTTGGTACCCCCTTGATTACCACTTTGAATATTCCTGGATTAAATGTTGGACTACCAGTTTGGTTGTGGTCCACTCTGAATATTCCTGATGTTCTTGAAGCTTTTCAGACGAATGCTTTATTTCAAGGGCATCAAATGGGTGTTAATTGTTCATCTTCTTTCAAAGAAAAATATGGGATTCCTCTTCCTCCTCCCTCTTGCAATAAGAGATCTAAAAAGAGGAGAAATAGGAAGACGAAGAAGAAGAATGGTTCTATCCAATCATTACCAACCTCTGCTAGTCATGTTGGAGATGAGCCTTCAGCCGCTGTCAGTCAAGCTGGGGGCACAAGTCTAAACACTGCAAGTCATACTAGTAATTCATCATCAACCTCTGCTAGTCATGCTAGAGATGAGCCTTCAGCCACTGCAAGTCATACTAGCAATGAATCATCATCAAAATCTACTAGTCATGTTGGAAATGAGCTTTCAGCCACTACAAGTCATGCTAGGGGCATAAGTCTAGTCACTGCGAGTCATACTAGCAATGGGTCACCTACCTCTATGAGTCATATTTCTGTTGACTCACCTACCTCTATGAGTCTATGATTTTTTCAATTTTTTTATTCAAGTTTGATTGAATGGCTTTGACATCATATTAGAAATGATTATAGAAAGTCTCACTGTGTTTTGGACAGTGGTTTGGAGGCTAACCTATAATTTAGGCCCAAAATCTGGGACCACATGCTTTGAACTGGACATTTTAGGTTGCAACCCCATGGATGCAGGGTTGTGCATGTGGTTGGAGGCTTCGAACCACATGGAAAGCTTGCTTTGGGAGTGGTTGTGGGTCTAGGGTAGAGAAGGAGTGGTCCAACTTAGGGTTTGGCCACCTGGGATGGTTTCTTAGCCCCTGAGTGTCATGTAGCACTTGTAGTATGTTGTGAAAGGTTAGTTTACCGTCATTTGTCAGCCCCACTTCCTTAATGGGACCTAAGAAGTTGGTTCATGGCATAGTAGCTCTCTGTCTCATGTTTACCTTGGCAGGTCGGTGAAATTTGGTAAATGTGGGAGGGGTGGTTACACAACCATCTCACATTCTCACATCCTCCCCCAAGCTAGGATATTGGTACACCTACCACCCTGGTACATATCCAAGTGGTCCATTCCACAACTTTATAACTCCATATGTTACTGCAGTATGTATGCATGACTGATCAATGTTTTAAGGTATTACAACAACTAACCTTAAGATAGCATACATTTACACTTGCCACGCTCGTACTTATCCAAGTGGTTCATTCCACATCTTAATTCATTATGTGCTCCTGAGCAACATGTATGCCTAAACATGTCTTACAACTACTTAGGGGAATATACCTACCTATGGCAAGATTTCACAAAAGGACCAAAAACCCTTAGGTTTTTCACACACCATTGGTGCTATCACACCACTAAGGCTCTCACCACATGTTGGTTCCTTCACTAAACTTCAAACCATCAACTCCATCTGTATTTTCCCATCCACTGTACAATTCTCTCGCTACATCTCTAGCTATGATATTAGTTGTTAACATCACAAAACCAAGAGAAATCATGGTGTCTAGAGACGTTGTTGCTTGGGATCCCAATAGCAATATATGTCAATTTTACCTACGGTCTTTTTTCTTTAAATGGATTATATTCAACATGAATACCATGGGTTCTAATAAACCTTTGAAAAGTGTCAATAACTTGACCAAATCAAGTTTACCTAAACTACCTTAACACAATGGACAAAAACAAAAACTCACTTATATGAAATCTAAATTAGTTTCTAAAAAATCCAAATTAAATGTTAGATTTTCTGGTGTAATTAAATTTATAATATTTCTTTTCAAAATATATCGACCTTTTCTCATCTTTAAAATGAAAAGAAATAAGCAAGCAATGTAAATAAATAAATAATAAATAATTACAAACATGGAATAACCACGACTAGCTTAATTAAACTAAAAAATAATAAAGACAAAGAATTCATCACAAAAATAAAACAACTAATAAAATGTTGTATTGTTAAATCACCAAAAATTAAGAAATATGATTAATTAATATTCTTTTTATTAAACATATACACTTTAATATATGTTTATTTTATATATATGTGAATGTGTGTATTTTTTATTATATATATGTGTGTGTGTTTTTAATATAACAATAAGTTACCTTAAATTGAAAATATGGAGAAAAAAAAAATTTATGAAAATGGAAATAATAGAAAAATGAAATAAAAAAAGTTAAATAAAAATGAAATAAATCTAAAAACAAAAAACTAGTAACTAATAGAGATGGGAGTTACTAAAGAACTCATAATAAGACCCCAGCCAATCACAGCCAACCACTTTAAAAGTAAATAAATTTAAATAACAAAAATTGAATTCCTAATATTAATAAGCAAATTCTTTTGGTCAAAGACAAACTAATATACAAGTCAAAACAAAACTAAATAAATAATACCATAAATACCTCACTTATAATAATACATATTTACCTTTCATTTAAAAAAACCTCCTCCTTGTGAATAGATGCCAAGAAACCTGCTAGGATTGAAAGAACCATTTCAAGTGTGAAGAGGAGGATACCAACCAAGGCCTACCTTGGAAAATAGAGAACAATAAAATCATTATTGGTGTTGGGTTCCACAGCATAATGGACATGATTTTAATGGAAATAGATGGAAAAACTTTTAAAAAAGAAAAGGAGGCTTGAGCACCCCTTTTTTTCAGAAGAAAAAAAGCATGATATGTATTATATTATATTGAGAAAATATATGTAACATAAGATGTGTATGACATGCTCAAATGAGTGTATCATGTGAATCATATCTAGCATATAGATGCATATATGTCCTGATATATACCAAAAAATACATATGTTTTTTTTTTAAAAATAAACAGATGGAAAGCATGATGCGTATTCGAGACATTATGGGGATCCATATATCGAGTGCCATAGGGACATGATGCTGTCAATGATGATAATTGGAGGCACAGAATGATTTCTGAAGATGATGTCGTTCCTCCATTTCCACACCATCCATAGATATATCAATATCAGATAACGCCTGTTGCCTTTCTGTCTGCTCCACCAAAAGATAGCTGCATGGATGGAATCAAAAACTGTTAATGTAAAACCAAAGTTGTGAGCCAAAGCATACCAGATCCGGGAGGAGGATGTGCATTTGATGAATAAGTGAATATTGGTCTCTTCGTCATTGCCGCAAAGAGGGCATCTGCTAGGTCCATGCCATGATCGCTTCCTGAGATTTTCCCATGATAGGTTTTTGTTATAAAAACCGAGCCATGAAATGTATATAAATTTGGGCAGACATGAGGCCTTCCAGAATATGGAAGGAAAGGATGGGGGAAAGTATGGAAATCTGCCGATGCATAGATGAGAATAAATGTCCCGAACGGTGACAGGCCTTCGAAAACCGCAGACAGTCCATTTGAGCTGGTCCGATGTGCCAAAACGGTGGATGCCTCCTGATATAATAGATTCTGTGATGGATTTCCATTGATCCGCCATAGGTTGCTGTAGGTGCAGATCGTTACCGTCCAGCCATACCGGAGTAGAACCGTTCCATTCCTTAATCAATTTATTCCATGTGAAATATCCTTGTCGATGGAGCTGAAAGACGAGTGCGTCTGGAATATTCAGGTCTTTGTGACCAACTGTCAGGGGGTCGATTCCAATCAAGATATTGATGCCTGAGTGAATGCGCCAGCGCATATGGGATATGAAGAATGCTTCGATCTTTTTCATACTACGCCATATGGGAGATCCAGAGCTAATGCCGATTAATCCCTTCCTGTACCAATATATAATGTCTTTGCCTTTCATGTATCGGTGGCGTAAGATGTTACTCCATGTGGATGTTCCAAAAATACCCCTCCATAGGGTGCGGCAGATCAGAGCTTGCCCAAAAAGTCTTAATTCCTTGATACCCCATCCACCCTGTTGCTTTGGAATGGATATATCCTTCATTCTCGCAAGATGAAACTTTTGGTGAGTGGATTTCCCGCCCCAGATATAACATGCCGTGATTTGGTTGAGCCTGCGGATGATGCTTGATGGGATGAAATATAAGTGTGCCCAGTAGACCGATAGCTGAGTCAAAACCGCCACTGTAAGTGTGACTCTGCCGACCATGGACAAGGTGCGAAATTCCCAGGATGAGATTTTATTGTAATATCTCTGTACCAACCATTCCCAATCAGAGGACATATATCTGGGCTTGAGGTGAAAGCCGAGATATGAGATACCGTTCCGGATGGGAAGTGACTGCACCTCAAACATATCAGCGATGGTGTTGATCAGTTCGTTGTTTTCACCATTGAAATAGAGAGTGGATTTTTTCTTATTAATAATAAGTCCGGTGGCCTTCTGGAAATTGATCATGATGTCGAATAAACATTGCCAGGATGGAAGCTGTAACATAGCACATATGAGTATGTCATCAACAAATAAGTTATGAGATAAAGATATGTGCCTACTGATGCGAATAGGAGAGCATCTGTGATCATTCACCACGTTGTTGATATGTAGGCTGAGGGAATTCATAACTAGGATGAAGATGATGGGAGCAAGCGGACATCCTTGACGGAGGCCCCGTTCAGCAGTAAAAAAGGAAGTAGGGATGCCATTGATGTTTATGGCATAATTGACATGTTCAATACATGCCATGATCCACATGATCATATCAGGCCGGATGCCAATGTGAGCCAATAGACATCGAATATAACCCCAGTCTACACAGTCATAGGCCTTTTGTAAATCAATCTTTAGTATTGCCCCCTCTAAATCATTAGTGAAAATAGAATGTATGCATTCCTGAGTAGACGCAGCAGCGTCCATGATGTTCCTGCCTTTGAGGAATGCATGTTGATCGCTGGTCAGATGGATAGCCAGAATACCTTTTATACGTTCAGCAATTATCTTCGAAATGATCTTGAAGGAAATGTTACATAGGGAAATCGGCCGGTAATCAGAGAAAGTTTCCGCGTCTGGCTTCTTGGGGATGAGGGCGATCAGCGTCGATGATATATGTGAATGAATATGGCCCGTAGTCCTGGAGTCTTCAATCATATGCAGGAGGTCGTGTTTAAGAAGCTCGAAAAACACAGAAAGAATTCAATGGACCATCCGTCGGGCCCAGGACATTTGTCCTTGCTGAATGCTTTAAGGACCTTATGTAGCTCATCCTCCGTGACTGGTTGGAAGATAGCATCATTACAGGAATCATCAAACATAATAGGATATACCTCAATACCCCATAGAATGTCATGGATGTCGGTGCCTCTTCCCCTGCTGTATTGTGCTTTGAAGTGATTAATGGCCGCTTTAGAAATGTCCTGTTGAGAGTGTAAAAATCCGCCATGCCCATCGCTGATCCTCCAGATAGCGTTGGTCTGTCTTCGGTGGTTTGCATAACGCTGAAAAAATTTTGTGTTCCGGTCACCTAAGCGCAACCATGAAATCCGACTCTTTAGTCGCCAAGAGGACTCCTCCAAGTTTAAAAGATGGATTTTCCTGCGGGAAAGATCTGATAACAGAATTCTCATATGGAATGTCATGGAGTTGGGGTCATGGCCAGTGAGGATGCGTTCAATCTCCTGTTGAATAAATAAGAGTTCATGCCTGTTTTTCCGTTTTTCATCAATCTGCCATGATTGACCTTTGTACGCAAGAGAGTCATGCGGGAGTGGAACGTTGAAGAGGGGTCATCATTGATCGAGTCCTGCCATGCCGAGGATACCATATTGATGAAAGCCGGATTCTCCAAATAAGTATGGTCAAATTTGAAGGGGAAATGCTGATGAAAAGTTTTCTGTCGCCATTGAAAGAAAATTGGGCGGTGATCTGAAATGGTGTCGAGTCCAATGGATAGAGAAGGATGGCCGAATGAATTTATAATGTCAACCTACATAATGACTCGATCCAGGCGTTTTTCTATGTATGAATCGCCCGTGCGCCCATTTTCCCAGGTGTGGGATGATGTGGAAGGTGAAATATCTATGAGATTCCATTGAAGGAGACGGGCCTTGATGAAATCAGAAATGGGATCCATTTGCCTGCCGACTCCCCAAACCTCGTCCGGACCGAGGGTGAAGTTCATATCACCGACTAGCATCAATTGAGGGATCTCACATAGATCCGATGAGAAAAAGCGATCCCAGAAAGGTAATCTGTGAGAATATGGCGCATATACATTGAGGATGTTGACAGTAGATTGATGCCCCCGGAAAGATGCATTGAGAAGAATACCTGCAAAGCATTTATAAGCAGAGGCTTTAATCCATATGGGATTCCATAGAGCAACAAGGCCACCGGAGAGGCCGCTAGCACCAATTGCCGAAATATGCCAAGATGGGAACATCCTTCTGAAGTATGAGAGAGAAGATTGACAATCATGCATGGATTCTTGTATGAGAATGATTTTAGGACGGACAGAGTAGAAGAGATGCTTCAAGGCAAGATATTTGGGCCCCACCCCCAGCCCTCGTATATTCATAGAGACAATGTCCGTCTGGATCCACCACATGTCGTCTTCCGTACTATAATGTTCCGTCCCGAAGCTGGGCTGATAGAGGGGGTGATCTGTTGAAAAGGCTTATGGATCGTGAGAGGCTCCAGCTCAGTGGATTGATGGTGAAGGAGCAGATCAATGTCACTGTCGAAGAGATTAATAGGCGAAGATGAGGGGCTGTTGACAGGGGTGGCGGTGATGGGCTCCTTCCCCTTTTTCGAGCAGGTAGGAGAAGAAAGCGGGGTAGGAGTAGATGATATAAAGATGGGGAAAGAGCCATTGTCTATGTCCCCAAACTGGATGGGAGATGGGGGTCGAATGGGAGGTTCGTCGGATGGCTCCGGGATGGGTGCGAGGGGTATAGAGGGAGGACGTGAGGGGGATGAAAGGCGTGGAGATGCCGAAAGAGGAGGGGCGGGATCATGGGAAGGAGGAGCCTGGGGGAGGCCCGAGTGAGGGGGGTGTCGGCGTGACATCGGAGCAGCAGATTGGAAACGATGACGCCTAGCATCTTTGCGGGGGCACTGATCAATGAGATGGCCCGTCTTATGGCACGCTGCACATCTAAATGGGACGCCCCAGAAATCCAGCCGCTGTGATATATGCCGACCACACCATGAGATGTCAACCTGTTCAGGATAACCACCCCGGTATGTACGTTCTATGAGAATCCAAGCAATTCTCTTGTCGCGCTCACCAATGCACCACGGATCCACATAGACAAAGCGCCCAATGGAATTCCCGATAATTTCGAGAACTTCTTTGGACCACATCTCCAAGGGGAGATTAGGAATCTTGACCCATATTAGATTATGAGAGGGAGTGTTTTTGAGGGGGTCAAAACCAATGAACCAACGGTGGAGAGCAAGGAAGCTCCGATCTTGCACCCAAGGAACACGGAGAATGGCATCCACGTCATCAGCATCAATGAAGTGGAAACAGAACCACTCCTTCATAAGATGAGAGATTATGGGCGAATATCCAATAATCGGCTTCCAGCGCTCCGCGATCCATTTACGCATGACAAGTTCCTCCATGCATGGGAAGTACCAGCGTCCTATGAGCGCAAATTTTTGAAGGTTCGCAATGCGTTCAGTGAGGTGAGGAGAGTCAATGTGGATAGCTGGCGGAGGAACAAATGATTTAGCCGGAGCGCGAGATTTATTGTAAGAAGAGGGCCGAGTAGGAGGAGAGGGAGGCAAATGAGAGTCCTGGCCTGTCGCCCGAGAAGACTAATGAAAAGAAGGGTGGAGGGATACACAGGCCATGGAGGAGCGTATAGGAGAGTCTGGCTGGGTTTGAGCATGGGCTTCCTCAGCCTGAATGGCAGCCCGGATCATTGCCTCCGTGGCAGATGATTCGGACGCCGAGTCCATAATGGAGATGAGGTGACACGACAGATAAAAAGTCAGGGCTGACAAGAGAGGCCTGTCAGGGGATGAAAGGCGCCGGCATGAAAATCCAGAGAAGAAGAGTCCAGAATCGAAAAGCAGGTAAAAAGTCAGCCGAATAATCCTCGGGATGGAGGAGTGATAACATAGACTGGGCTAAAAGAGTAGATATAGTACCACAAAAGATAGGTCATATGAGAAGTAGCTGAATACATAAATAGACGACGCCGTCGGAAAACTTCAGGAGAAATAAAAAACTATATGTGGACAGCGTGATACCCGAGAGACAGGGAAAGAAATCCTAGCATATCCCAAAGCTATCAAGGAAATAAATGGAAGAGGGAAACCGTAAGAGCCAGCATGTCAGAGAAGTGCCCGGAGTCGGAAAAATCAGCCGGAGAAAAAGGGACGTGAAAAAACTGCAGAGGAAAAAACCAGGGCCGAGGAACTTCTATGAAGGCGCAGAGTCTTGACAAAGGTCGCAGCAACAACAGAAGCAGGAAAATGTACACCACCACGAGCAGATGTGTATACGCATATCAATGCAGGGTTTGTAAAGCCGAAAAGCGTTTTGCAGAAATGAAAAAATGTCCCTTCCCATCGTCAGTCATAAGACATTAAAAAAAACCAGCATACATAGCATATACAGAGCATATGGAGAATGGTAAAGAAGGTCGTATGGATACTCGTTATGGGGGAGAATTACAGATAATACATATAATATACGGATATATGTATGTGATAGAAAGTAAACTTTCGCTGATCAATATATACAGTAAATATTAACGAGAAAAAAATAACCTGACATTGTGCGAAACCAGAGAGTGACGATAAAACATACCTGGAGTAGTCGCGTCCAAAGGAAGAGCCTCAGACATGGAAACAGAGAGGATAGTGTAAATAGCTCCGTGAATGGGTGGGAGAAAAAAAACAGAGAGATTCCAGCACCCTGCGCCAGCAGCGCAAGGCCGAGGGACCGAGGCAATGTCTGGGGAAGAGCTAGACAGTGAGTATCTGTGAGGTGATAAGCATCTGCAGCAGCGGCACAAGACCGAAGGGAGAAAAAACAAGACAATGTCAAGTAGATGGGTTTTTGTAGCCTGGAGAGTGAGCTATTGGAGCGACAGCTGTGGGGATTGCATGAAGTGGTATAAGCCACGGGAAGCTCATGCAGCACGTTCCATATGCGAGATGGTTCATGAGAGTAGTCCAGCGTGAAGGTCCATGATAGGAGGATGGAACGGCATGGATCCAAACAGAAGTCCACGGGGCATAATGGAAGAGGGTAGTGGAGGGCCCAAATCCGGATGGACTTACCCGGGCAAGTGGAACGCCATTGGTCTTCCCTGGAGCACTACCCCAAGGTTCGCCGCTCACTGGTTCGCCGCTCACTGGTTCGCCGCTCACTGGTTCTTAGTTACTTGGGCATCTAGCTTGAGCACCCCTTATGAGTCAACATTTCTGCTACATGATAGAAACTCTGAACATTACGGATAATTCATTGCAATTGATACGCCATCAGATTAGAAAAAGCTGCGGAACTATGAGAACGATGACTATCTTTATACGAATTGAAGAAAAAGTGTGCAGAGCAAGTACCTCTGGATTAAGATTCTATAGAGCAGTCTTTACAGGTATGTGCTCATCGCTTTCAGAACTGTCATCCAATCTGAAACCCCTGTACCTTCAACTTAGAAAGAGATTTTTCAATGGACATCATACCGATCCTGTAGTGGTTTATTTGTAGTTATTTCAACATTTTGTAGAAAAAGTCCATTGTTTAATAAATATAATGATTTACAGTTATATTGATAACGTAAAATTCAAATCACTTTAAATTTTATACATTTGGTAAAAAAGTCATAAAATATTAAAATTAAAAAAAATTATACAATATTTACATTTCTAGAATATTTTAAATTTTAAATTTAAATGAGAGTGCAAAATTTATTAAAATTTGAAAATAATGGGTTAAATTAATAGATATGTGTAACGATCATATCTTAAAATTAAATAACATAATAACATTAAAGAGATAATATGAAAACTTTGGTTATAATATATATATATATAATATTTAATTAATAATATATATATATATATATAGTATGATATATATATTTATAATATATATAAATTTTTCCAAATATTAATATTTATTAATGTCATAGTAACATCAGACAACTCACATGCATAACTCATATGTGCTTAATATTTGCACAATCCACAATGTTTCTATAGAGGTTAGCGTTAAATGTTCACATGGTCTCTGGTGCTTTGGCCATTACTGTCTTGGGTTAGCTGGTCCTCGTATGCTGGGATACGTGGCGTGATCTCGACCAAGGGTGTTGAATGCATAAGCCATCTAGTTCTACTCTCTTGTGCCATTTGCCTTGTTTCAAACCCATCGATTCCTGCCCAATGATCCAACGTTGGTGTGGGTCTAGGGTTTTACCCCTTAACTGATTTTTCGTGCCCAACACTCGGTGATTTCATTGTTACCACCGACTCGAGGTTTCTTGTTGTTCTACAATAACGGTTTGGCTTGTTGAAGGTTTCAGATTGACAGCTACTCCTCCTGCAGCTTGCCATGGTTATGATGTTCAGTCCAGAGGAGGCAAGTAACATTGGTCATGTGGTTTCAAGCAAGGTTGATAGTTTCCTTTTTCTATGTGTGTTTGGAAATTTGTTTGATGATGAGACTTATAGGTTGCCGTCTCTGTCCAGTATATATCGAGGGTATATCAAAACTATGGGAGAGGTTCTGCTCCAAGATTTGGAAGGTAAGCTCATAAACCCTGAGATATTCCTGAGTCATTGATAATCTTATGAACTTAGAACTATTTATTAAGGGGTTTTGATGTATTTGCAGGTGGTCACTTGGAGAGCAAACCCTCCGGTTTTAGGTATGACCCATTCCTCTTACTAGTATACGCATTTTGGTATTTTTTGCTATCAGACAGTCTTATAATAATTCCATACTTATTTGTGTTTATTGGCAAGTACTTTCCCCTCTCTGATCCGTTTGCGCAAGCTTAGAACATACTCTTAGAATTTTAATGGCTTACGATTTCATTGGTCGTTTCCAGGTTAGCACTCTCATTCACAACTGTTTAGTTTACGAAGGGTTTATTGCTCCATCGAGCCCAGCTCTGAACATTACTTAGATTTCCTTTACTTCTTAATTAGTTAGTCATTTACAAGAGCCGACAACCTCTGTGCATGGCTTGAGTAATTGGGGGAAAATTTGTCCCTAAGTCGACCATGAGTTTTTATGGACATATCTATCTTGCGTCTGATTCTTTTTGTGTTAAGTTATTAGTTGTAAAGAACTCTGCGGGTTTTGGTCATATCGACCCAATAGATTCATTTTGGAATTGTAAGCTATTTTCACAATAAACACACACACACACACACACACACACACACACACATATATGCATGTGGTTCACGAGCACCCTGGTTAGTGAGTGATCGCTATGTCCACAGAAAAATCTGTGCGATACCTAGGCTAAATCACCCCTCGGCCTACTGCAAGACCTGACCCCAAGGGCTTCGGGGGGATTCGACCCTGTGACCTCCCGATGGCGAGGCACGGTTTTTGACCAACTGAGCTAACCCTTGGGCTTATATATATATATTATATATATATATATATATAATATATATATATATATAATTATATAATAATATATATATATATATATTATATATATATATATATAAATATATATTATATAATATATATTATAATATAGTGCATTCAGTTTGAATGATATCATTGTTATGTTGTTTCAAATTTAATAATGGGCCAAAGTGCCTCTATTCTAAATCTACGAGTATTTAAGATTTATCAACTTGTTATAATTTGTTCGGTCCCTCTGGAATAATTGGTTTTGTGAGGGTTTATACCAGGAGTCACCTGGGTTACTACTAGATAGGCTTATAATCTTTATGCCTTCTATCTCTATCGTAGGTTAGTAAATTTTTGCATGGATGATTGATGAGGACACACATCTGCTCATTCGGTATTTCTGAACAGTTTCTTGTTATTATTGAAATTTATAGACGGTAACTAGATTGTGGTATGTTAATCAGTATGTGTTTGATTTGTAAAGCACAATACACAAATGGATTTGGTAGAAATCCTCTAGGGTTTTGCACAGTTGGTTCTTTTGTTTATTGAATAAAAAAAATACATTGAATATTTAAGAGCGTAGGCGTATTTATGTACTGTGTAATACTAAATTTACTTGCTACATATTTTGCATATTATCATCAGATATTTTGTATTGTTTTACATACTGAGAAAATAGATAAACCCTGTCTGTTATTTTTGATGTACTTTTCAAGAGTTTCTTTGTTCAATCGTTCCACATACAGGAAATTCTTCTAGCATTAAATCGAAATGAGATTTTCTATTTTTTCATTTAAATCATTATTCCATAGTCCAACATTAATTCTTAATAAAACATTTCATGGTACTTATCTTTTTAGTAATAACAACTAGTAATAAACAATCCTCTTTGGAAAGTCTCTCCTCCCAGCCACGAGTCTGACAATTACGTCCAGACCCTCTCTCGAGCACTTTCTTTGCTTCACAGTTAATTATTTCTAGCTACAGTCAAGTACCTTGGGCCTCTAGACTCCTATCTTGCCTCAAGTCTTTTACTCTTTTTTAACTGTTCTTGAGGATTCTCCCACTGGTTTATTTCACCCAGCTCAAGGATCTCTCCCTGAATTCTTTTGCCCCCATCTAAATCTCCCTTCAAGGAAGATGGGTAATTGTCTTTTGTAAGTGTTTCTTTTAATTAATGTAAACAATTTCTATTTTTGTTAAAGTATCATTACCATTAATTTCGGTAACCACAATATATATTTCTTGGCCTTCCAGCGTTAATCACTTATTGTTTAACAACATAATGTAATAAAACTTAAAGTAACAAATAGTAAAAATCAACTTAGTAACCTTAGTAATTTTATGCATTTTGGGGTGTTACATCCCCCCCCCCATATGAGGAACATTGTCCTTGGTGTTTTCTCAATTTTCAAAAAATAATGCCAGATAAGCTTTCCACATAAATTCCTCTTCTTCCCAAGTGGCTTCATTCAGGCCAAAGTGCTTCCATTGCACTTTAACCTGGGTGATGTCTCGCTTCTGCAAGGTGGTTTCTCTCTGATCGAGAATACAAAGAGGTTCTTCCAGAAACTCTCCTTCTGGTTCAACCTGTACAAAACAACTCATAGTCACAACTCCATTTATTTTTCAAACAGTATATCCAAAAGTCATATATCCCACTTAAACATTTACCTGAATATTTTCCCATTTAATGATATGCTGAGGGTTATACACATACCTTTTTAGTAAAGACACGTGGAACACACTGTGGACCTGCTTGTGGCTTGGTAGCACAAGCTTATAGGCCACTGGCCCAATTCGTTCCAAGACTTGAAGAGGTCCACAATATCGGGGTCCTAACATAGCTCAACCCCGCCAATGTAAGGAACTTTTATGAGGTTTTACCTTAAATTTACGTGATCCCCTGGTTGAAATTCTCTGTATGTCCTCTTTTTATCTACGTACACTTTCTGTCGATCTTGGGCCACCCTTAGATTTTATCAAACCTTCTTAATAACCTCCTCCATTTCTGCTAGCATGTCAGGACCCAATGCTAGCTTATTAACTGGGTTATTCTAGTCTATGGGCACCCTGCACTTTCTTCCATACAACACCTCGAAGGAACTCATGCCTAGTGATTCATATGTCCATTATTATATGCAAATTCCATTAGATGGAGATAATCCTCCCACTTATGTGGTTTTTGCATCACACACATGCGTAGCATGTCCTCCGGCACCTGATTTACCCATTTGGTTTGTTAATCCATTTGGGGGTGATAGGCAGTACTAAATTGGATATGTGTACCCAATCCTGAAAAGAGAGTTTTCAGAAGGTGGATGTAAATTTTACATCCCTATCCAAAATTTCCACTTTGGGTATTTTGTGTAAGCAAAAAAATTCCTTCATAAATATGTCTGCAATTTCCACAGTTTTGTAAGTGGATTTCACAGGTATGAATTGAGTAGCTTAACTCAATTTTCCTATTACCACCATAATTGGGTCATGTTACTTCTTGGTGTGAGGTAAGCCAGTGATGAAATCTAAAGATATTGTCTCCCATTTCCATTCGGGAATGGGTAATGGTTGCAACAAACCTGCGGGATGTTGTTGTTCTTCCTTCACCAGCTGACACTCCAAACATTTGGACAAGTATTCTATGATATCCTTCCTTAGCGTAGGCCAAAAAACCCCTTTCTTGATGCTCGAAAAAAAAATTTGGTAACCTGGGTGGCCAACACATGGTTTTCTATGAAACTCATCCAATATCAATTATTTAACAGAGTTTTGGTTCGGGACATAAATTATGTTCTTAAAAGTAACAAGGTTTTCAGGATTTATTTTGAATTCTAATGTTTCCTTCTTTGTCGATTTCCAAAGGAAAGTATACTCCCGATCTTTGATAGATGCTTCCTTTATGATTTCAGGAATATTTGAGCTCACTTGGCTCATTTGGACCTCATAAATACAATGTATTTTTCTGCTCAATGCATCGGCCATACAGTTTTCCTTCCCTTTAAGATGTTTCATGTCTAAATTGAATTCACTTAAGAATATTGTCCCTCTGGCTTGTCAAGCGTCTAAGCTAGACTAGTTGAAGAAATTTGTAAGGCTGTTATGATCCGTTAATAGCAGAAATTTCTTCCCTGACAAGTAGTGTCGCCACATTTTAAGTGCATGCACTACTACTATCAATTCAAGGCCATAAGAAGAATATCATTGTTCATACTCCTTCAAATTCCATGATTAATAAGAAATAACCTTTCCTTCTTGTGTCAGCACTCCGCCAACACCCTCTTTACTTGCATTCGTGCAAACCACGAAAGACTTTTTCAGATCTACTACTTTTAACATGGGTGCGGTGGTAACCAGGTGTTTCAGTTTTTTCAAAAATTTACTGACACTCGCCAGTCCATCAGAAAGCAAGCCCCTTTTTCTGTAAGGAGGTCATTGAAAGGCAATTTTTGAAAATACCTTAATTAATCGATAGTAGTACTCAGCTAAACCCAAGCATGATCTGATATCAACGTCATTATTTGGGGTTGTCCATTCCATGATTGTTTTGATCTTCTCTGAGTCTATTGTTATTCCATTTTCTGAAATATCGTGGCCTAAGTGATGAATCTAATCTTTGAAAAAAATTACACTTGTTGAATTTAGCATAGAATTGATTTTCTCGTAGCGTTTGCAATACTATTCTTAGATTTTCTTTAGGCTCCTCCTAGTCCTTAGAGTATATTAAGATGTCATCAATGAAAATCAGTACAAATTTATCAAGGTAGGGCTAGAGAATAGCATGCATCAGACTCATAAAGGTGGTTGGGGCATTTGTGAGGCCAAATTCCAACACCACAAACTCGTAATGACCATAACGAGTACGAAATGTTGTCTTGTAAATGTCCTCCTCTTTTATTCTTATTTGATGGTAGCCAGATATTAAGTCAATCATTTTTTATAACACTTTAGCTCCTTGCACCTGATCAAATAGATCATCAATATGGGGTAAAGGATATTTATTCTTAATGCTTAGCTGGTTTAATTGACAATAATTAATGCATACTCAGGGTCCCGTCCTTTTTCTGTACAAATAATACGAGAGCTCTCGAAGGCGACAGACTAGGGTGGACTAACTTTTTGTCTAGAAGCTCCTGAAGCTACATTTTTCGTTTTGTTAACTTAGGTATGTGATGCAAGGTCAACCCTGCAAAACCCAGAATCTCTATACACCATGCTTATAAACATGCATCTCAAAGCTAGAATGTCTTCTTGAGCAGGCTCTTTGGATAAGAAGAATCTATATCAGTCTCCACAAAAAGGTAATATCATTCACTGCCAGCAATGCAACTTCAGATATATATTGCACGCTGATGATAAGCACAATGCACAGTTCAGAAAGTTGTTATCTCCGACAGTAGACAAATCAGCCTTGGGTGAATATATGCTTACTTACGCAAGCACTTTGTTTCAACTCAGAAACACCCAGTCTTCAATCCACGTACTCTGTCCATGCGTAAGTCACGCTCTGTATCTAACCAACTATAGCTACCTCTATCTCATTCCACGTGTGTTCTGTCAAAGTCCAGTATAGAGATAACCATATCAAGTTGATCAACTAAATGTTCACTGTAATAATCTTCCGTAGACATATTGATCCAACGCACAGGCATAACTTGCCTTTTGTCAATGATGCGCATAACTTCTTACATTCCCAATCGACCCCTTTAGACTAATTGTTGTTGTCTACCACGATGGCTCTGATTGCCTGCGCCGGCGAAATCACATCTACTCACACTCTATACACAACATCGTGACTTTGCGTCCATGATATCACCATTCCACTGTGTCTATGTCATACAGTTTTCCCTCAACTTCAACGCCCATCAACAATCGATCTTGATATACATTGATCTTTCACAGCAACGCCTTCAAACTTTTAACATAACACGAAAGAAAAGAGGATCGACATCTTTTGTTCCATTGTGAGATCTTTAATCAATTGTCACAATAGCGCACACACTCACGGCAGAGTCGAATCTTTTGCTCCACTGTCAGATCTTTAATCAAGAGTACTAGCACATATACTGAAGGCTGAGCCGAATTATTTGCTATATTGCCACATCTTGAATCAATTGTAAAAATAGTGCCAACAAGTACACTTTAGATTATTGTGAATGCAGAAAAGAACTCACAAATTCTGAACAAAAGACTCATCCCATTACCATCCCAGATAAATATTAAAAGATCTAAAAATTCAGAGACACAATATACATCAGCTTAGAACACTTGACAAAATGATTATTCATTAAAACAATAGTAATTACAGAGTTATAGAGGCCTCCCTCTCGTGGCTAGATTTACAATAAATTGACCCTACTTGACATTGAAGCCAGACCTTCGCTTCCACACACGAACACACAACAACATTCTTTTTCTCTCATGCGATCTTTGTTGCCTCTTTATTTCTAATTAAGGATAGACCTTCTCGGTCCTTATCCAATACAAAAACATGCTTTACATAATGATTTAAAACATAAAAGCTTTAAAGCTCTACATGTAATGCATACATATGACAAAAAGCCTATTGAGGCTTTATTCCATCTTTTCTCTGTTTTTAAAATAGAAAATCCTCCTTATCACTTAATGATCCACATCCATTCCTTTGATGCCTAAAAGCTCTCCCTAGTTCCTATGTTCTCATTTATTTATTTTGAGAATATCTAATTAAATCACACTTAAAAGCCTAAATATTAAACTGACTTGGAACTTAGGAAACTAATTCCAAAAATGCATGACCCCCTATGTCTACTATTTACAATGATTTCCCTTGGGCTGAATGCTCCTGCTTCAGTATGCTCATGCGATAAGGGGCCCTGGATGTAGGGGTTACACCCAAAATTAGCTCGATGGTGAAATCAATATCACGCTTTAGTGGTAAACCTCAAATGAATTCCAAAAATACATCAATAAATTCCTGAGTGACAGGAATGTTTTCCAAGGAGGTCATTTTATTTTTGGTATTTGTAAACCCCACCTGAACAACATATATTTGACAGCCTTTTCTGATACATTTTCCTAACTAATTAGTAGTGATAGGACATAACTGGGTGTTGGTTTTAATTTGTTGAAGTTCCTTCCTTTGGCCTGATTTAGCAATACAAATTAGAGTTTTCTGTTTGCAATCCACTAGGGACCAATGGATTTCCAACCAGTCCATCCCAATTAAAATATCATAAGAACCCAAAGGAAGTATATTAAGGTCAACGTAAATAGGTTGCCCTAAATTGTTATGGGACAACGTTTTGTTTTTGCGATTACCCTTATTTTTGTCCCAATGGCTAATTGAACTAGCCATGGTTTTGAAAACTTATTGCTCTATAGTTGACACTTTTCTACCACCTTAGGACTAATATAGCTTAAGCTAGCACCTAGATCAAATAAAATAGATACAGGTTGCTTAGCAATCATACCTTCACATTCGGTCATGGTGGGCTGAAATTCTGCTCGATGATCATCTAGAGCAACATTAATTTTGGGCATGCTCCTTGCCACTTCCCCAACCATGGATGCTTCTTGCATATTTGATAGCTGTTATGTTGCCTTATGCAGACAATTTTTGTAATAATGGGGTTCTCTTCATCCCCAGCATTGCAGTGACGGTTTTGACTGTTGGTTATTAACAGATCTAGTGACTCCTTCTATCGCTCTGTTTTCAGAATATGCAACTTTGGGCTGATGCCTAGGTGGAAACTTGCTAAGAGGTTTTTGTTGTACATTCCTGCTACTAGCAAATTTTGGGTGTCTATTTGGAATTAGGCTTCTACCCTTCCTATTCAATCCCCCTTTTGGTCCTTCATTCTTCTGCTTCATTTGCTAGTCGCAAATGCAGGATTTTCACGCAACATCGTCCATTGTCTTAGGGTAGTCAACTTCTAGTTTTTCCTTCATAAAGTTGCATAAGTTGTTGATGCAGTGCTGAATTTTGGCCTTTTCCTCTTGTATATAATGCACATAGCGCAACAAGGAAGTGAACTGTGTCACATATTCATCCATGGTTAAGGCTCCCAATCTTAACTCGTGAAACTCCTTTTATTTTTCATCATAATAGCACTCAATTAGATACTCGTCTTTGAAATTTTTTTGAAACTCGTTCCATGTTACTTGCTCTTCATCAATTTTTCTTACTGTCTTAATTTCTTCCCACCAAAGGGTAGCCTTACCCTTAACTGATAAACTGCCAACTATGCCTTCAGTTTATGAGTGTACTCATAAATCTAAAAATACTTGCCCATATCGATTAACCAGGCCTCCGCTACCTCTTCAGATTCTCTTTCAAAAAGTGAGGGTTTAATTCTTTTAAATTCTCCTTGTAATTCAGATTTTTGTATTTTGGTTTTACACTGGTCAAAGACATTGTCCGAACGTCCTTCTTCATCTTCCCTATGCTTTTCAGTTGACTCAGAATTTTCTTCTCCATGTTGAGCCATTGGGGTCATCTCCCGGTCTTCTGCACTGGGGTCTAGGTGTCGTTGATTCTGTTGATTAGACAAACTTCTTAGAATTTTCTCCTATTCTAAATGTAGTTGTTGATTATTTGTTCTTAAATATGTCATTTTAGCACACAACTACTGAACAGTTTCGAGTAACATCGCATTATCTTGACGGGATTCCTCGCCCAACTATATCTAAATATTCAGATTAGCATTCACATACGTTATTCCGGGTGATTTGGGTGGTCTGGAGCTTCTTTGCAATTTGACTTTTCTTTTTTTTTGTTACAGTCTTCTATTTTCACACACACATTTACTTAGTTAAATATTATATATATTTTTATACAAACAACACATTTGCTTCAGGTATAATTATACATATATCCCAGAGAGTCTTAGTGTACAAACCCGAGGTCTGATACCATTTGTAACAGTCATATCTTATAAATTTAAAAATAACATAATACATAAAATAAATTGTTTAATATGAAAACCTTGGTTATATATATATATATATATATATATATATATATATATATATATAATATATATATATATATATATAAACATTAGTATTGATTCATGCCACCGTAACACCCGACATCTTGCATGTATAACTCATATGTGCTTAATATTTGTAGAATCCACAATGTTTCTATGAAGTTTAGTGTTAAATGTTCACATGGCCTCCGGTGCTTTCGCCATTACTGCCCAACCTTAGGTTAGTTGGTCCTTGTACACTGGGACATGTAGCATGATCTTGACTGAGGGTGCTAAAGGCATATGCCATATGGTTCTTCTTTCTTGTGCCATTTGTCTTGCTTCATCTCCGTCGATTCTTGCCCGATAATCCAATGATGGTGTGGGTCTAGGGTTTTACCCCCTAACTACTTTCTCTTGCCTAACACTTGGTGATTCCATTGTTACCTTTGACTCGAGGTTTCTTGTTGTTCTGAAACAACGATTTGGCTTATTTAAGGTTTCAGACTGGCAGCTACTCTTCGTATGGCTTTCCCTGGTTATGATGTTCAATCCGGAGAAGGAAAGTAACACTGGTCATTTGGTTTCAAGCAAGGTCAATAATTTCCCTTTTCTGTGTGTGTTTGAAAATTTGTCTCATGATGAGACTGACAGGATGCCGCCTCTGTCCAAGGTATATCGAGGGTATATCAAAACTATGGGAGAGGTTTTGCTCCAAGATTTTGAAGGTAAGCTCATAAACACTGAGATATTCCTGATTCATTGATAATATTATGAACTTAGAACTATTTATTTAGGGGTTTTGATGTATTTGCAGGTGGTTGCTTGGAGAGGAAACCCTTTAGTTTCAAGTATGACCCATTCCTCTTACTAGCGTATGCATTTTGGTATTTTTCGCTATCAGACAGTCTTATATTAATTCCATTCTTGTTTGCAGTTATTGGTAGGTACTTTCCCCTCTCTTCTCTATTCACGCAAGCTTGGAACATAGTCTTAGGAGTTTAATGGCTTACGATTTCATTGGTCGTTTCCAGGTTGGAACTATCATTTACAACTGTTTAGTTTACGAAGGGTTTATTGCTCCATCGAGCCTAGCTCTTAACATTACTTAGATTTCCTTTTATTAATTAGTTTTTTGTTTACGAGATTCGACAGCCTCTGTGCACGACTTGAGTAATTGGGGGAAAATATCAGTCCCTGAGTCAACCATGAGTTTTTATGGACATATCTATTTTGCGGCTGGTTCTTTTTGGGTTAAGTTGTTAGTTGTAAAGAAATCTGTGGGTTTTGGCCATATCGACCCAATAGAGTCGTTCTGGACTTGTAAGTTATTTTCACAGTAAAACATATATATATATATATATATATATATATATATATATATATTATATATTATATTATATATATATATAGTGCATTTCAGTTTTGAACGATATCCTTGTTATGTTGTTTCAAATTTAATAATGGGCCGAAGTTCCTCTGTTCTAAATCTCAAAGTATTTAAGATCTATCAACTTGTTATAATTTGTTCGGTCCCTCCGGAATAATTGGTTTAGTGAGGGTTTATTCCAGGAGTCACTTGGGTTACTTCTAAATAGACTTATAATCTTTATGCCTTCTATCTCTATTGTAGGCTAGTAAACTTTCGCATGGATGATTGATGAGGATACACATCTACTCATTTGGTATTTCTAAATAGTTTCTTGTTATTATTGAAATTTATATAGGGTAACTAGATTATGGTACGTTAAGCAGTATGTGTTTGATTTGAAAAGAATAATACGCAAATGGATTTGGTAGAAATCCTGTAGGGTTTTGCATAGTTGGTTCTGATTTTTATTGAATAAAAAAAAATACGCTAAATATTTAAGAGCGCGGGCTTATTTATGTATTGTGTAATAGTAAATTTACTTGTTGTGTCTTTCGCATATTATCATCAGATGTTTTCTATTTTTTTGTATATTGAGAAAATAGATAAACTTTGTCTGTTATTTTTAATGTACTTTTAAAGATCTTTTTTCAATCATTCTACATACAGGGAATTCTTCTAACATTAAATCGAAATGAGATTTCCTATTTTGTCATTTAAATCATTATTCCATGGTCCAACATTAATTCTTAATAAAACATTTCATGGTACTTATCTGTTTAGTAATAGCAACCAATAATAAACAATCCTCCCTGGAAAGTCTCTCCTCCAAGCCACAAGCCAACAATTATGTCCAAACCCTCCCCTGAGCACTTTCTTTGCTTCACAGTTAATTATTTCCAGCTACATTCAAGCATCTTGGGCCTCCAGACTTTTGCCCTGCTTCAAGTCCTATAATCTTTTCTGACTATTCTTGAGAATCATCCCACTGGTTTATTTCACCCAGCTCAAGGATCTTCCCTTGGATTCTTTTGCCCCCATCTAAATCTCCCTTCAGGGAGATAGATAGACTATCTTTTGTAGCTGTTTCTTTAATTAATGCAAACAATTTCTATTTTTGTTAAAGTATCATTACCAATAATTTAGGTAACAACAATATATATTTCTTAGCTTTCTAGCCTCAGTCACTTATTGTTTAACAACATAATGTAATAAAACTTAAAGTAACAAATAGTAAAAATCAACTTAGTAACCTCAATAATTTTATGCATTTTGGGTGTTACAATATGTCTATTTTGGCATTAGGTTTTAATTTAATTTTAATTATTAATAATTACTATATGTATGGTAATGATTTAATCTTTATGGTGTATTTTAGGATATCTCTAGTGGTCTTTATGTCTTTTTTCATTTTTAATTAAATTCTTTAATTAAAAATGTTGTCATATGGACAGCATTATCAGAGATGAGTTATTGTTTTTTTAGTCTGTGGTATTGGTAAGCCATGAAATTGCAACAACATCTATTTATTATGTTGAGAGGCAAATTCTATATGAGATGATGGGTAACCCTACATAATCCAAGTGCCCTAGGGTGTTTCACGGTGCTAAATCCATATATATAGTAAAAAAAGCCAGTTTAAGTAACAAAACCAATATTTCACCTAAAAAATGTAGGCAATGTGTGAATCGTTTTGTGCCCAACCTTGAGATAGCCAAGTGCCCCATTTAGAATAAAACTAAATTGTAGTCTAAATTAAAAAAAGGCAATTCCAATTATAATAAAAAAAGACAATGTCAATTATAATAAAACATAAATGAATATGCATATTTGGTTAGTTTTTAATTAAAAGTATTATAAAACATTAATAATCCTACTCTCATTGTGCTTGTTGTAGTTCAATAGGTTGTTAATATTTGTTAATATTAAAACCCAGTATAATGGACCTAATAAGAAATATGTAATTAAAGGTAAGAAAATTTAGTTAATTCCTAATAAGAGGACGATGTGTAATTCATTCAATTCGTAATATAAAATTGATATGTAACATTTAAAAATATCAATTAAAAAAAGTCAATATGTGTTATAAATAAAATATTGTATTATGGAAAGTTAAGTAATATCGACATGTATCTAAAAGTATATTAAAACAATTTTAATAGAGACAAAGTGGTTCATAAATAAAATATTTCAATAAGCATGTTAAGTAAAATATTTCAATGTATTTTTTTCCCAAGGGAAAATCACAATTTTATTAATTTTGAACAAAATTACATATTGTAGATGCTAAATAGCATATGCATAAAATAACAGATCTTGTTGTCCAAGATCAATAAAAACTCATTAGACAGTGTACACTAGTCTACTCTTTTCTACCTTTCTTTTTTTATGGTTAAAACATTTCAAGTAGTCTTACTGTTTTTTATTTAGGCCATTTTTTTTGTTCAAATTAGATTTAAATATAGAAAATATTCATTGGAATTGCAAGTTTAAGTTGTGTACTCTAAAATGTTGAAGGGGATGCATTAAAAAATGAAATTTAAAAAACGAAAAGCTACAGATGGTGTATTTGTGTGTGTGTACCAAGTGCCTAAAAAAATGAGACTAAGACAAAATTGTTGGGTTGTGTTATATCCTTTCCACAACTAGCCTACATAGTTACCGGGGGATTAGAGGAGGAGCCCCCCCTTCATTACGTCGATTTCTCAGCAGGGGGGGGTCATAGGGGGTTTGAGGGGGATGGGTAGCCCCCCTATATGGGGTCTGGAGCAACACCCCAGGGAAATGTTTTTTGGACCCTATATTAGGTTGGGCAAACCTACCTATGGTTTTGTGCATGGTTTTTGCACATGGCTTTAGACACGATGGTTCTTGGTCCATGGTTTTGTACGCGATGGTTTTTTGGTCCATGGTTTTGGACGCGATGATTTTCGGTCCATGGTATTGGATGCTTTAACATGTATAAATATGTATCGTAACATTGAAAGGAACATAATGAAAAATCAAGCTGGTAGTCCCGGTTTTTGGATCCAAGGGAAAATCTCTGTATATATGTGTTTTATGTGTTATGCTCTCGCATTGTTTATTTTATGTGTTTTAGAATTTGTATGCAGGTAATTTCTGTATGGGGTTAAAACCTACATTTGGGATTAGAGCTATTTTGGCTTCAAGGGGACACCTTTGTTACTAAGGGGTTTCTCTTGGGCTTGTTGTAGACCCTATTCAGTCGAAGATCTGTGAGATCGATTCTAGTGGTGAAAGAAGATGGTGGGCAGTGGAAAGATAGAGATCGAGAAATTTAATGGTCAGAGTTTTAAGTTGTGGAAACTCAAGATGGAGGATCTATTGGTGGATAAAGATCAGTGGATCGCAGTAGATCTAGGTACTAAACCAATGGGAGTGTCTGATGAAGAATGGAAGAAGTTGGATCAGAAGACAAATAGCACATTATGATTGTGTGTCGTAGATCTAGTATTGCTAAATTTATCAGGGGAAGCTACGACTAAGGCTTTGTGGGACAAGTTAGGGAATTTGTACCAATCTAAGTCTTTGGTGAATAAACTATGCCTATGGAAAAAGTTGTATAACCCGAGGATGAAAGATGGAGACTCGGTAATAGAACACCTGAACGTGCTTAATACTCTGGTAAGTTAGTTTTTATATGTTGATATTAAAATTTCAAATGAAGATAAGTGCATTATTTTTTTGTGTTCTCTACCAAATTCGTGGGATAGTTAGGTTATTGCAATAGGTAGCAATGCAACTGCTCTACAGTTTGATGAAATAGTCTCATCCTTGCTGACGTAGGAGACGAGATGGAAAAAAATAGAGAGCCAAAATTGTGATGCCTTGTCTGTAAAAGGATGGTCCTAGAATAGAAACAAAAATAAGTCATCGAGTGGGATATCTAAATCTAGAGGGAGATCTAAATCTCTAGGAAAACCTGTAAAGGTGGTGTGCTTGAAATGCGGAAGGGAAGGGAACTACAAAAGGGACTGTAAATCTAAATCTCCTGACAAAGGAAAGGGATTTGATGATGCTCCTTCTACAGAGGCGTAAACCACCTCAGATGATGGTGGAGATGTGTACTTGGATTCTTCAAGTACACATGTAGATCATGAGGCATGGTTGATTGACTTAGGTGCATCCTTTCACTTTGCTCCCCATAGAGAGTGGTTCTGCGAGTATGAGAAATACGATGGTGGTGATGTCTTCTTGGGGATGAAAGGAAGGTTAGAATCGTTGGTGATGGAAAAGTAAAATTGAAATTGCAAGGTGGAAGGGTTAGAACACTTCTAGGTGTTCTGCATATTCCTGCATTAGCCAGAAATCTGATTTCCGTAAGCAAGTTGGATGATGTAGGTGTAGAAACAATGTTCGAGAAGAATACCTGCAAGATGGTTCGGGGAGCACTAGTATTGATGCGGGGAGTTCATATTGGAACTCTGTACAAGCTACAAGGTAGCACTGTTGTTGATGGGTGCAACAGTTCTGTGGTTCCTCAAAGTGGACTAGAAAATTAGTGGTATCTAGAGAGAAGACCATGCTGTGGCATCAAAGGCTTGGACATATTGGAGAGAAGGGCATTTGAATACTAAAGGTATGGTATAAGGAATGAGTAATCACTCTCTGGATTTTGATTTTTGTGAAAATTGTGTATGCGGGAAGCAGAATTGGGTGAGTGCCCCTTCTGGTGGTAAGAGGGTGAAATAGATATTAGAGCTTGTGCATAGTGATGTGTTTGGACCTGTGAAGGTTCCGTCACTGGGTAAGTCTTTGTACTATGTATCATTTATAGATGATTTTTCAAGGAATACATGGATATATTTCCTTAAGAAGAAATCTGAAGTCTTTGACAGGTTTAAAGAATTTAAGGCTTTGATGGAAAACCAGACAAAGAAGAAGATAAAGGTGCTAAGGTCAGATAATGGTGGAGAGTTTTGCAGCAAGGAATTTGAAGAATTCTGTAAGAAGTGTGCTATAGCACGGTAAAAGACTACACACACATAAGCAAAATGGAGTTTCAGAAAGACTGAACAAGACATTGATGGAAAGGCAAGAAGCATGCTCAATGGTGCCAGGTTAGGATAAGAATGCTATGCAAAGGCAGCAGACACAGCATGTTACCTGGTCAACAGATCACCTTCATCAGTGTTGGAGGATAAGGCTCCATAAGAGGTATGGACTGGTAAGAAACCCTCTCTTTCACATCTTAGG
This sequence comes from Pinus taeda, assembly GCA_000404065.3. NCBI lineage: Eukaryota > Viridiplantae > Streptophyta > Pinopsida > Pinales > Pinaceae > Pinus > Pinus taeda. The sequence goes on along the minus strand of APFE030324250.1, from coordinate 248,926 downwards.
GTATTTGGATGTGATGCATATGAACATGTTCTAAAGGAGAATAGAACCAAGTTGGATAGTAAATCTGAAAAGTGCATCTTTATTGGGTATAAGGATGGTTTAAAGGGTTATAAGCTTTGGAACCCAATAACAAGGAAGGTTGTGTACAATTGAGATGTGGTGTTCAGAGAGGCGAAAGATGTTATTAAACATGAAGTCCAACCAAAGGAACCTTAGAAGATAGAGTTTGAGCTTAAGGAGGAAGAATCAAACTCTATAGCATAGGAGGAATCAAAAGATGAAGAGCCACAAACTCTGGGTGTGAGAAGATCAGTTCAAGAAAGAAGGCAACCAGAAAGGTATAGTCCATCTGCTTTCTGTTCAAATTTGTCTTTATCTGTTACTGATGATGGTCCCAAAATTGTGAAGGAAGTAGTCAATTAAGAGGATGGAAAACTCTAGAAAGAGGCCACGGTTGCTGAAATGGCATCTTTGCACCAAAAATGAGGCTTGGGATCTGGTGGAGTTGCTAGCTGGAAGAAAACCGATTGGCAGCAAATGGGTGTTCAAAAGGAAGACAAACGCAGAAGGAAAGGTGGAGAAATACATAGCTTGGTTGGTAGCAAAAGGTTATTCCTAGGTGCTGGGAATTGATTTTGGTGATATTTTTTTTCTTGTTGCCAAGGTAGCTTCTATTAGATTACTTTTATCTGTTGCTGCTTCTTTTGATTTTGAGGTAGAACAGATGGATGTGAAGACAACATTTTTTCTCGGGGATCTAGAAGAGGAGATCTGTTGGGTTGTGTTATATTCTTTCCACGACTAACGTACGTAGTGAACTGGGGAGTTAGAGGGAGGGCGGAGCCCCCCCTTCGTTGCGCCGATTGTGCAGCTGGGGGGTCATAGGGGGGCGGTAGCCCCCCCTGTCCGGGGGGTTTGAGGAGGGCGGGTAGCCCCCCTCTACGGGGTCTGGGGCAGCGCCCCAGGAATTTTTTTTTTTGGACCCTATATTAGGTTGGGCGAACCTACCTATGGTTTTTTGGTCCATGGTTTTGGACGTGATGGTTTTCGGTCTATGGTATTGGATGCTTCGATATGTATAAATATGTATTGTAACATTGAAAGGAACATAATGAAAAATCAAGCTGGCAGTCCAGGTTTTGGGATCCAGTGGGAAATCTCTGTGTATATGTGTTTTATGTGTTATGCTCTCGCATTTTTATTTTTCCTATGATTTAGAATTCGTATGCAGGTAATTTCTGTACGGGGTTAAAACCTACATTTGGTATCAGAGTTGTTTTGGCTTCAAGGGGACGCCTTTGTTGCTGAGGGGTTTCGCTCGGGCCTGTGGTAGACCCTGTTCAGTGGGAGATCTGCGAGATCGATTCTGGTGGTGGAAGAAGATGGCGAGCAGCGGAAAGATAGAGATTGAGAAGTTCAATGGTCAGAGTTTTGAGTTGTGGAAACTCAAGATGGAGGATCTGTTGGCGGATAAAGATCAGTGGATGCGGTAGATCCGGGTACTAAACCAACGGGAGTGACCGATGAAGAATGGAAGAAGCTAGATTGGAAGGCAAAGAGCACAATACGATTGTGTGTCTCAGATTCAGTATTGCTGAATGTATCAGGGGAAGCATGGCAAAGGCTTTATGGGACAACGTTAGGGACTTTGTACCAATCTAAGTCTTCTGGTGAATACTGTTCCTGCGGAAAAGCTATATAAACTGAGGAATGAACATGGG
>APFE030324250.1:194521-245462 GCA_000404065.3 Pinus taeda | reverse complement strand
CTCTCTCTATCTCTTCTACTTTTGAAAATATTTCTTCTTTAGATGATGAAAGTGAGGATGACAATCCTCCCCCACCTTTTCAGGATCCTCCTTCAGCTCCTCAACTTCCAAAATGGGTTCGTGCTACTCGGGATGCAGCAGGTGATCTTGTTAGTGATCCTACAGATCAGCGACGTACACGTTCTCAGTTCGATAAAGCCTCTTCTTTACTGGCTCAAGCTTCAGTGAATTATGATCCTGACACCTTTGCAGAAGCTTCAGGCCATCTATATTTGGATGCAGCTATGAATGAATAATATTGTTCATTATTGGAAAATGATACATGGGATCTTGTTCCTCTACCAAAGGGACAAAAATTTGTTAGATGCAAATGGGTTTACAGAACCAAGTATGGACCAGATGGGAAAGTTGATAAACATAAAGCTCGTCTTCTTGCTAAGGGTTTTTCACAAGTTGAAGGCATTGACTATACTGAAACCTTCTCCCCTGTTGCCAAAATGAACTCTGTCCGCCTTGTTCTTTCCCTTGCTGCCTCTTTCAAATGGAAGTCCATCAGATGGATGTTAAATCCGCCTTCTTGCATGGGGACTTGCATGAAGAAATCTATATGGAACAACCTATTGGCTTTATACAAACAGACTCTAGTCTTGTATGTCAGCTTAAGAAATCCCTTATGGTCTCAAGCAAGCTCCTTGAGCTTGGTATGCCAAAATGGATAGCTTTCTTTTAGAATCTGGCTTTTCTAGGTGTCATTCTGACAATACTGTCTACACCAAGAAAGTGGGCAAGTCTCTTATCATTCTTGTTCTTTATGTTGATGATCTTATCCTCACTGGTAGTGATCCCAACCTTATCAACCATGTGAAGTCCAGCCTTAAAAAGAAGTTTGAAATGACAGACTTAGGACACTTACATTATTTTCTCGGTCTTCAAGTCTTGCAATCCAAGGAAGGTATTTCCCTCTCCCAATCCAAGTATGCTTGTGATCTTCTACGCCATTTTCACATGGAAGAGTGTAAGCCAGCTCCTTCTCCCTTTCAGTCTGGAGTCAAACTTTCAGTCACTTGTACTTCCCCAGAAGTTGATGCTACCTTATACCATCAACTTGTAGGGAAACTTTTGTATCTAACCCATACACGTCCTCACCTTTCCTTTGTTGTTGGCCTTGTTGCTCGGTTTATGCAAACCCCACTTGAAAGTCATTGAAAAGCAGCTAAAAGAATACTTCGTTATGTTTGAGGTACAGTTCAGTTTGGAATTCAGTACAGTGCCGAAGCATCTCCTCTATTGGTTGGTTTCACTGATTCCGATTGGGCTGGTGACCCTGATGATCGGAAGTCTACTGCCGGCTATGTGTTCACTCTTGGTTCAGGACCTATTACATGGGCTTGCAAGAAAGAAGGTGCCATTTCTCTTTCTTCAACAGTGTTGGGTTGTGTTATATTCTTTCCACATAGTTAACAGGGGGTTTGAGGGGTACCCGTAACCACACTTTATGGGGTCCGGGGTAGTGCCCCAGAAAATTTTGGTTTTGGACGCTATGTTAGGTTGGGCGGACCCACCTATGGTTTTGTGCATTATTTTCGCACATGTTTTTTGGACGCGATGGTTTTCGGTCCATGGTATTGGATTGATAGTTTTTTGGTCCATGGTATTGGACGTGATGGTTTTTCGGTCCATGGTATTGGATGCTTCGACATGTATAAATATGTATTGTAACATTGAAAGGAACATAATGAAAAATCAAGCTGGTAGTCTCGGTTCTGAGATCCAGTGGGAAATCTCTGTGTATATGTGTTTTATGTGTTATGCTCTCGCATTTTTATTTTTCCTGTGATTTAGAATTCGTATGCAGGTAATTTCTGTATGGGGTTAAAACCTACAAGATCTACATGAAGTAACTTGAAGGCTTTGCGGTGAAGGGTAAGAAAGAACTGGTATGAAAGTTAAAGAAGTCTCTTTATGGGTTAAAACAGTCACCAAGGATGTGGTATCAGAAATTTGATACATTTATACCGAAACTTGGATACACCAGAAGCAAAGCAGAACACTGTGTGTATTGTAAATTAATTGGTGATCGTGTTATTTATCTGGTCTTATATGTGGATGCTATGTTACTGGTTGGAAATGTCAAAGAAATTGTCCAAGATTTGAAGACCCAATTGTCCTCCAAATTCGACATTAAAGATCTTGGTGCTGAAAACTATATTTTGGGCATGGAAATTAAAAGATATCGGGCAAAGAGGAAGCTCTAGTCAAACTAGAGGAAGTATGTTGAGACAACACTACATAGATTTAATATGTAGGATAGTAAATTGGTGAAGGTTCCTTTTCCTATTGGTGTAAAGTTATTTGCTGACAATGTCCTAAGACACAAGAAGAGGAAGGGGACATGTCCTATGTTCCATATGCAAGTGCAATTGGTAGCCTAATGTATGTGATGGTCTGCACTAGACTAGACATTACACATGCAGTGGGAGTATTCAGTAGGTTTATGTCAAAAACAAAGGAAGGAGCATTAGATAGTAGTGAAGCAGGTTTTTAGGTATTTGTGTGGCATTAGTGATCATTGTTTGTGCTACCAAGGAAGACCAGGATTGGACAATTTTTTGGATATTCATGGCTTTGTTGATGCAAACTGGGCCAGAGATCTGGATCAGAGAAGATCTACAAGTGGGTATGTGTTAAACCTATTTGGAGGTGCAGTCAGGTGGATGAGTAAAAAGAATCTGTAGTGCCACTATCAACTATGAAGGCAGAATACATGGCAGCCACTCATGCAAGCAAGGAAGATGTTTGGTTGCAGAGATTGTGTTCAAGTATGGGGTTAGTACAATGAGCTATAAGGATAGAATATGATAGCCAAAGTGCAATTTTCTTGGAAAAGAACCCTGCTTATCATTCAAAGACAAAGCACATTGATGTTCAGTATAACTTTGTGAGGGATATGATAGAAGACAAAAAGGTGTTGTTGGTAAAGGTGGACACTTTGAAGAATACTACAGATGCATTGACAAAATCTGTGAGCTCTGAGAAGTTCTCTCAGTGTAGAGAAATAATGGGCGTTGTAGGGCTAGATAAATGAGTTAGCTCTCTTGTGGAAAGAAAACAAGTGGGAGAATGTTGGGTTGTGTTATATTCTTTCCACGACTAGCCTACGTAGTTAACCGGGGGGTTAAAGGGTGGTGGGTAGACCCACTCTATAGGGTTTGGGGCAATGCCTCAGGGAAAAGTTTTTTTGCACCCTATATTAGGTTGAGTAGACCTACCTATGGTTTTGTGCATGGTTTTCGCACATGGTTTTGGACGTGATGGTTTTTGGTCCATGGTTTTGGACGCGATGGTTTTTTGGTCCATGGTTTTGGACGCAATAGTTTTCGGTCCATGGTTTTGGACGCGATGGTTATTTGGTCCATAATTTTGGACGCGATGTTTTCGATCCATGGTATTGGATTCTTCAGCATGTATAAATATGCATTGTAACATTGAAAGGAACATAAAAAAAATCAAGCTGGTAGTCTCAGTTTTGGGATCCACGGGAAAATCTCTGTGTATATGTGTTTTATGTGTTATGCTTTCACATTGTTTATTTTCTATGTTTTAGAATTCGTATGCAGGTAATTTATATATGGGGTTAAAACCTACAAAAATATCTCAAATAGCTATATGTGTAATGCATTTGATTCTAGATATATTATTAATATATAACATTTAAAAATATTATTTTTATAGGAAAACTCTATATTTTTTGCAAGTTCTAACTTCTTTACTTCTATGATGTCAATGCACTATTGACATAAAGGTGTCCATACACCTTTTATCTATGAAATTTATGTGCCTACCATTAAAACTCACATAAAACATCTATGCATGTACTGAATTCTTCACCTGGTTCACTTCATTCAAATTGTCTTAATCCTTGCATAAGATTTATGTTCACATGACTGATTAATCAATAAATTTATCATTAGTTTTAGATTTCACACAAATTTTGAAACTCTTCTAATTTAACCTTAGATTGTACATAAAATTTGAAGTTCTTCTAATTCTAAATTTAACACAGAGACAAAAATTCTTCTATATTCTAATAAAGACAATTCTTGAACATAATTACATGAAATTCTATTTCATTAAATCAAATTTGTACATACACATACATTAAAAAAACTCTCTTTCTCTCTTGGCATGATTCTACATTCATTTGGCTATTCTCCTCATTTTCTGAGACTTTCTCTTTTTTTGCCCATAGTTTTACAATAGATAGAATTTAGAAACATTAGATATTTTTCTAGATCTTAATATCACTCCATGAATCAATTTTAAAATCACTCAATCAATCCTTAGAATCCCTCATGCTTTATAAGGAATATTTTATTTTTCCTTATGGATAAGATCGTTCCTATCCACTTCTTTTCTCAAGCTATTCTATACAAATTAAAAAAAATAATATCATTTACAAATAAAGAATTAGAATTATTTTTAAATGTTGAAGCCCCCTTTGGAGCTCTATCTCCAAAAAGCCTTGATTTTTCAAAAATTACATCGAAGTTCAGATGATCCTGCATCATAATCCCAAGGTAGAAAATTTGTGACCTCCTAGTCATAAGCCTTTGCTGAACCAATGCCCATAGATCCCAATCTTGTGTATTGCAGTTGATCATCTATTTCTTTATGCTCTTATCCAATTTATTCTGTTGTTGTTACCTTCCAATTCCAAGGCTTCCAAACTTTGTTTTGTATCTTTCCATTAACCTTATCGATGCACTCTTGTACATTCATTTTTCTCCTATTGCTAAATTCCTTTCTTACATCAGTGTGCAATCTCTCTAACACTTTCATCATAACTTTTTGCAGCCTCTCTATTTCAACATCCAATCTGGATTTTAGTTCAAATTCACTATTTTCCTCTCTCAACCTCTGCATACGAAATTTATAATTCTTATCTTTCTCCTCCTCCATATCATACATATTTCCACTAATGTTTAAGACAATTTAATGTTTTCTTCCTTTTTTTCTTATAATAGAAACATTGTCGTCTTCTTGCTGAAATGTGGTGTTGTTGTTGCTATTGCGGGTGAGAACTCCGTAGGGTCTTGGGTTCAGAACCCCAATAGAGTGGAGGGTAAACCACAACAAGAAATGATCAGGAAATCAACCTAAATGCTTATTCTACTAAAATGTGTGAGTGTCCTTACCCGGAAGTCCTACGTTTGAGTAGATCCCGTAGGGTGCAAACCCTCAGCTTCTCTTGATGTCTTCAAAACCTGAAAATTATTCAAATAAAACATATAAAGTAGTAGAAACATAAAGCATGTTCATGATATTAAATTAGAATCATAGAAATGAATGAACAATTACGCATCAATGTAAGATTCATAAACAAATTACAATATAAATAGATGCATAAACACACTTAATATCAGAAAGATAATAACGTTCCTTTATTTAAGTTAGCTATAAGTAAAGTGGAGACATAGGACCTAACTCCTTCTCCAGCTCCAAGCAGAACTGTCCTCCAGATCCGTCCTTTCTCGATCTCAGCAATCTTCCTCCATCACCAATACAAGGATATCTCAAGAAAGATAAAGGATATATCCAACAAGGAAACAAGGGTTTCCTGAAGCTTTTGGGAGTCCAAGAGGCACAAGAATTTCATCAGAATCAATCAGGGATAATCTCACTATAGTATCTATATATCATATCTTCTCCCTTAAGTCCTTCCCATGGAGGTTTATTTATACTTCTCCAAATTAGTTTTTTCTATTGGGAAACTATTGGGACACTAGCAATAGGAGGTGAGTAATAGGTAAAACCCGTGAACTCCACCCAAAATTAAGGAAATTTATTTTTTTAAATGTTTTAACATATGTACGCGAGTTGAGTATATGCTGACCCGTGTGTACATGCTTGTATCAGAGCGCAAAGTAGTGTATAGGGAATAAAACATTTTTTTTTTAATTTTGGACCAAGTCTAGAAGCAAGGGTTGCCCTAGGTCATAATCAGAGCATCAAATCTACCAAGAAAGGTAAATGTTGCTATACCATGACACTCATTTCGTCAAACATATTGAGAACAAGTAATCTATAGGTCATGAATGAATGTCTAAACATAGAGGAAAAATACTTATTTGAAAATCATGAAGAAGGTCTAATTGCCTCTCACAATAGCTGCAATAACATTTATTAGCTCATGTATTCAGTAACCATTCATCATATAATCAAAACATGTCAAGATCCATAACTAGAACCTGTTATGAAACCATGCTTATAACTAACATATAACCAACATAATAACCATGATATAATAGTCATAAAAGCCACATAATAGCAAGCACAAATACTCATGAAATACAAGAGGAAAAGAGTTATTGTTAACACATGCAAAATCTAGCCAAGTGCTTCCATGTACCACCTGACCATAGATTAAGCTGAACCAAATATTTCTTTCATCCAATAAGCCATGTACCATATTCCAAGCATGAATGTAAGACTCAAGACAAAAATGACCAAGGATTCCCAAAGATTACACCACCTCCACCCTTAGGCTTTACTGTAATCTCGCCAAAACTAGTCAAGGGATTCCTAGGTCCAAAGCAAGCACATAAACAACCAGGATCTACCACAATCCCTCGAAAATTGATCAAGGGATCACTAGATCCAAAACAAGAACATAACCACCAGGCTTTAGCGCAATCCTTCCAAAACCAGTCAAGCGATCAGTAGGCCCAAAACAAGAATAGAAATCACTCGGATTTACCACAATACTGCCAAAACTAGTCAAAGGATCACTAGACCCAAAACAAACTTGGATTCCTCTGAATTTATTCACTAATACCTTGAAAAATTTTCTTGTCTCCACCGTCAGGCTTTACTACAATCCCTCCAAAATTGGTCAAGCGATTCCCGATCCCTTGAGAATTTTATTGTGACTGCCTTACATAGTTCCAAAACCATTTGACAATCCAAAGCTCAACTAAATGAAATAACCTGATCACACAATGGCTATCCGAAAATGGAAATCCAAGGTTGAAACCAGTGTCACACCTAGCAAAACCCATGTCAATGACATCAAGAGAACCAAATACACATATGCATGTACCATGAATTCATAAAGTAGCTAGGAAATCACACATGTAACCTGTTACCTGTACGTATTCATGTTGAAGCTACTTGATCCAATTTTTCCTTGCTTATCCGTTTCTTTCCTTGTCCTTCATTTTCCTTCCTTTCTCCAATGCTATAGTGCTCCAAGTATGCTTTAAGTGTGAAAGAGTATAAAATAATAGAGAGAGCTCCAAAATTGAACTGACAAAAAGGTTGTGAATTGATCCTCATAAGCCTTTTTATTATTGAGGTTTCTATTTTCTCCAATTTCCACTATTGCCTTCAGTTTCCTCCTCATGCAAATTATGTGACCTTTCATCTCCCTTTCCTCCTATTTTCTTTATTTTGATAAATATAATTCCAATTAATGTCTATCTTACTTTCCAAAGTCTTTGTCAATTTTCCTTAACTGTAATAAACCAAAATGAACACCCACTAGATTTTTTTCCGAACATTCAACTTGGAATACATGTCCCATGACCTTGGTCTTATTTTTCCTTTACTTTATTACATGAACTTTTAACCCGAGGTTGTTACAGACCCCTCCCGCTTAGGGGAAAACCGTCCTCATTGTTCTATGACACTTATGACCAACAAAATCGTGGAAAACAAAAACATACTGCCCATGGAGGTTTATAACCAACATGACAAACATGACAACATAACAACCATACTGCTTATTGGAGCTTTATAACACAACTCATTGTGATATTTACAACAACAACCATACATAAATATATACAATATGACAAAACTGCTTTCCTAAACTGGTAAAAAATGGAGGATACACAACCTGCATTTGATCAACCATCTCGCATGTAGCTTCATTGGGCCCAAAGTGCTTCCATTGCACCTTAACTTTCCCTATTACTCGATTCTATAGCATGAGTTGTTTCCATTACAAAATGGACTAAGGTTCTGACTGGAATTCTCCTTCTGGCTACCTACAATACAAACCAATCAATCACATGATCAACATCCTCCACATATCTTTTAAGCAATGAAACATGGGAAACATCATGGACTTTCACTGTTATAGGAAGAGCAAGTCTATAGGCCACTCGTCCAATCATATCCAGGATCTTGAAAGGCGCACAATACCATGGTGTCAACTTGGCACATGATCAAATCCTCGAGGAGCTCTTCTTTGGCTTGATGTGCAAGTACACATGTTCCCTGATCTAAAACTCCTTAAATTCCATGTGTTGATATGCATACTTTTTTTGTCTATCATGTGATTCCTTTAGATTTTTCTTAATAGCATGAATTTCCTGTTCCATTTCTTCCAACAAGTCTGGTCCCATAAGTACCTTATTCACTGGATCACTCCATTTGATGGGAGTATTATACATTCGCCTATAAAGTGCCTCAAATGGACTCATCCTCAGTGACTCCTGATACTCATTATTGTAAGCAAACTCAACTAGTGGAAGATAATCCTCCGACCTCCTTTATTTTCTAATAACATACATACTCAACATGTCCTCAAGAATCTTGTTGACCCTCTCTATCTGTCCATTTTGCTGCAGATCATAAGTTGTACTAAAGGCCATCTTTGTACGTGAACCTCCAAATAACTCCTTCCAAAATTTGGAAGTGAACTTGACATCTCTGTCTGACACAATCTTCTTAGGAATACCATGTAATATCATTATCTCCCTAATGAAGACATGTGCTACCTCACTTACTGAATAAGTAGACTTAAATGGAATAAAATGAGCTACCTTAGTCAACCTTCCAACCACAACCATGATGGAATCATGTTGTCTAGATGTTCTCAGAAAACTTGCAATGAAATCCATGGAAATAGCCTCCCATTTCCATTCTGAAATCAGAATCGGTTGTAGTAAACCACCTAGATGCTTACACTCTTCTTTTACCTATTGACAATTCAAACACCTTCCAATGAAATTAGCGACCTCTTTCTACATATTTAGCCAATAGAAGAACTTATTCACAATTGCTAGAGTATTGTGATATCTCGGGTGACCTGAATATGACTTAACATGAAATTCCGACAAGATAAGCTTCTTGAGCTCATTATTGTCTGAAACATAGATCTTTTCCCTAAACCTAACCAAACCATCCATTACAAGATGATAATCTACATCCTAAACACTTGTCCCTGTTGTTGTGACCTATGCCTAAGCTCCTTGTAAATGCCATCTTGTTATATTTCCTGTAAGATCTAATCGTATAAATATGTCTCATAAATATTCATAGTTGTTATGTGATTTATTGTACTCTTCTATTAAGAGCATATGTAACCCTCTTCTCCTTAACCTTAATGTGCTTGATAAATTCAAACTCAGTGAGCATGTCCAACTATCTAGCTTTCCTAACATTCATATTAGGTTGGTCAAAAAAATATCTTAGCCCATTGTGATCACTCATCAACACAGACCTCTTGCCAAGAAGATAGTGCCTCCACATCTTCAATGCATGGATGATCGCTTCCAAATCAAGATCATGTGTCACATATATTTTCTCATTTTCATTCAGTGTTCTTGACTCATAACATACCATCTTTCCCTCATGCACCAGGACTCCACCAAGTCCTCTCTTGCAAAAAATCTATACACACCACAAACTCTTTATCTGGATCTACAATCTTTAGAACTGGAGGATTTGTAAGCAACTTCTTCAACTACTCAAAATTGGCCACACATTACTCTATCCATTCAAATTTCTTTCCTTTCCTCCACAATGATGTGATAGGATGAGAAATTGGTGAGAATTTACTGACAAACCTCTTGCAATAACCTACTAACCCCATGAATGATCTGACCTCCTCCACTCCTAGGAGCTACCCATTCCATGATAGCTCTTATTTTTTTTGGATCCACTACTATGTCTTCCTTGGAAACAAAATGTCCCAAGTAATGTAACTTTGTCTGAAATAAATTGCATTTACTAAGCTTCAACCAAAATTGATACCAATCTCAATACTGTTGCTAAGTGTCCCGCGTTCTCTTCCTCATTCTTAGAATATATCAACATATCATTAATGAATACAATCACAAACTTGTCTAGATAAGGATGAAACACACTATTCATCAAGAAAATGAAAGTAGTAGGAGAATTGGTCAAACCAAAGGGAATCACAACAAACTCATAATGCCCATACCTGGTTTGGAAATCAATCTTTCATATGTTTGCTTCTTTGATGCATACCTGATGATATCCTGATCTCAAATCAATCTTTGAGAACATCGCTACTCCCTTCAACTAATCAAACAAGTCATCAATCCTTGGCAACAAGTACCTTTTCTTGATAGTCACCTTGGCCAGTTTCCTATGTCGTCGAAGGGGACCTCATTACTATCACAGAAACCCAGAAATAGAACTATGTGGATTAACAGGGATGTTCTTCTTTTGCCACTAAATTTGTGTTGTGACAAGCCATTTATAACATCCGCTGACACATCAAAATTAACAAAGTGAGAAAAACATGTCGGGGTTGTGATTGTGATATAAGTCATGAATGATGTGCAAGAATTGAAAATAGACTTAAAGGGCTCATCTTCTCATTTGGCCCTTCTTCTAGCACCAGAAATGTTGACACTGCTTGACCCGCCAACATTCAAGGGATCTCCCCTGTAAGAAATTCCAACTATACCTCAGACTAGTTGGAGTAGGAATCCCAACAGTGGGTGGTAGTGTAAGACTTGAACATGGTAGCGTGCAGAGATAAGTATGATAACTTTTGGTGGAAGAAAGTGTGTGACCTTATAGTGAGTCAAGTGAGATGCATGGGGGTTCTAACACATGTCGGGGAAAAGGAAGTGTTCCCCTTAGAAGCCTCTAATAGTATGCAGCTTGAAAGGAACACACGAGTGGAAAGACATCAAAAGCGCAAGTGTGGAATAGTCCACAAATCAAAGCGATGGGTTAATTGCATACAAAGTAGTTCATAAGAAAATGTGTAATTTAAAAAACATACATCACTAAAGCAACTGGAATAGTCCAACTACAATAACAACATATGCATGAAAACTTGTTGGCTTTGTTATTATTATTATAAGTGAAAGCTCCATCCATACATACACCATTGATAGCCACTAGCCCCAACAGTGGAACATTATAGTCAAAAACACATGCTCCTCCAAAGAAATATACTCGCTCTATGTTGTGGAGAAGCCAAGCCTCGTCACAATACTCCCAAACCTTCTCTAAGCCTAAGCCTAGCCAAAAGCTTGGCATCCAAAAAATCATGTTCTATGAGTTATGAGGTTCTATTTATAACAAAGGGTGGGGTGACCCTTGACATTCCCCTTTGTGACTCTTTTCCTACCCTTATGACTCTTCAACTTCCTTACAAGTAACTCATTACATGACATCATGAGCTTTCAAAATCAAATAATCACACTTGGAATTTCACTTAAAACTTATTTACAAATAATATTACATTTTCCACATGTACCCATGTAAGACAAAATAGGCTAGAGATAGCCTAACAAGGCAAAAAACTATGACTTTGAAGTTTGGGGAAAGACCAACTCAATGACCTCCAGTTGGTGCTTCTTGGTCACATGCCAAGCTTGGTACTGCATGATGGTGTCCCCAAACTACCTGATGTTGTCTTCCTGAAGGAGGATTCTTGCCTCCATGGCATCCAAGTCTATGTTCTTGGAACTTGTATCCAACGCATTCTTAAGCATAAGCAACATGATGTTGACCTTGACAGGACCAGCAATGTACTACTACATGTTGTGTGTGTTTATCTCCAAGTATTCTCTGGTGGCCTCTCATCTTAACTTCTTCACATACCCATTGATATCTATCCAGACTTGGTTCTTGTGTTTAGCATTAGTTAGGGAATTTGCATATGTTCACTTTCTTCCTCATCTACTCACCGTTCCATCTCATCAACTTGTATTGGCATTGTTTTCTATGTCATTGTGCCTTGCCTTTATTCTTCTTCCTACTTCTTCTTCTCTCCTGTTCTCTCTTGCTCAGCTCCCATATTTCCTTTAGTTCTTTCTCTGCTCGCTGTGATATTAATTTTTCTACCTACAAGCTTTGCTTTTCTCTCTTCTTCAATGTTGTTGTCTATGTCCTTTGCTTCCTTTTGCTTTTGTTGCCAAAGTCGCCAGAATGAAGATTGAATCTACTTCCACTCTGCAGCTTCATTCTCCCACTATTATGTCAGCAACTTTCTCATTCAATGATCTTGATTGAATTGCTACCTTCTGCTACTGTTGTTGGTCTTGCTTCCATGTTAGTGTTGACTCCTTTTCTATGTGCAATTGAGTGTCTGCATATATTGGCAAGTTAACTAACACTTTCTCAACTGCTTCCCAGTGCTACTTTCAGTGGTCTCTCTTGAAGAATCTCTCTTTGGTTCCATGGTACAATTACTGCTGGAGAGAAGTGCTTGATGAGTGTGGTACCTCTGGGATAGTAGGAACATTCATGGCAAGAAAACATTATCTCTTACAAATCTAACTTCAGAACATGTCCAAGCAGGAAACAGGGCATATGATGAGAGGGATGGCACAATTTTGACCAACAGGGATCACTGACTGACTATGGGAACTGTGCAGCCCCAGTAGTTAGTGTGGAAGCTTGATGGCTAGAATTATGTAATGCAGAGTTCAGTATGGGCCAGGGCCTAGGAGAGACTATGAATTTTGTAGTCTAAGTGCCCAAGCTGGGAGACTGGCTCCTAGAACTATGCAATGTGTAGTTGGAGCCAAGCTAGGACATGCTCTGTACAATTCTAGAAACCAAGGTAGCGTCCTTGAGCTCCCAGATTGTGCAGTGCATGCAATGAAGTGTGAGATCTGGGCAAAGGGAGTCCATATCTTCCCATGGGGAGTGTGAAAATCAAGTAGATCTGAAGGATGATGTGGTGATGGGCGCAGATCTGACAAAGTGTTGATGTATGAATGTGAAACAAGTGTAGAAATTGATAAAACTGAAGGACAACGAAGCATGTGAAGAGAGTCCCCACAACAACGACCATTAGTGCAAATGGGAAACCTCTTGTGACACTTGGGAAAGGAAGTTTATAACTTGAAACAACACTTCTACAAGCTAAAACAAGTTAAAAATCTAGCAGTCATTGAAAGAAACATGTGAAACAACACTTTCACAAGCTAAACAATGAAAAGCGATAGAAAAAGTGGCAAAATATGATAAAAGAAAAATTCACCCAGAAAAGTGATGACAATGCTTCGAAGGCTCCTTGATCTCCTTAGGAATGCTAGGGCTTGATGATCGAATGTAAAAATTATCTCTAGAGGTGTCCATTACATGGAATTGAGCAAATTGGAATTTATGACGCATATACCTGAGATCAAGAACAAAAGCGACACTTTGTGGAAACTTCTAAGGATAGTAATGTGTCACCTTCGGGAAACTAATAATAGATCCCTAATTCCTAGGGATGCTTCTTTCCCTTTAGTTTTCTTTCTTTCCACGGGGGGGGAGCATCCCATGCATTGCCCGAAAATATTGCACAGTTCTAGGAAGGACTAAGCAACTCTTGATTTGAACTTAAACATGATCGCAACAACTTATAGATTTAATCATAAACACAGAGATGTAGCAGAAAAACACGTCATTTCATTAATAGAAAAATATTGAACTATGATTACAAACAAAATGGAAATAAGATAGCTCAGGCAATGGTAGCTTATCTTTGAGAAGATATGTGGTGGCTATATGCCTCTAAACTATGTTACAATGAGGCTCAAGGGCTTATTTATTATTGGAAAACATGAGAAAACCCTAAATAACCAAAACCCTAACCCAGGAGATGTAACACCAAGAGTTTATGGGCCATGTTGGGGTTAGTTGGGAAGCCAACTTCCCAGGGTTGTAACTTGGTCATATTATCTCCATTTGGCAGATATGATACTATTGTAGTGGCTACAACCACCCCCCAAAATTTTGTCCTACACCAATTTCAGGGCCTCCCTTGAATAGTTTCACTTGATGACTGCACACACTCGGGTTCACTCTATGAGCTCGTGTGAGTCTTTACATCTGCCTTGCTTATTCATTACATTCAAGTCTTTGCATGCTAGTGTCTAATTCGTGCTTGCGACCATGTTATGGTTATGCTAAAAGTCTTTGCTTCGTATTTGCTTGTTGTGTTTGCTATGAAAACATATGTCGCACTCACACATGGAGTCACATTCACTGTTGCACAAGTTCCCTCTCAATCAGTGAATGATCAATCATGAATGTCATGCTTGTCACATGCATCATCGGTCAGTCTTGTTGAACATGTGTGTCTAGATGGCTTGGTCATTTCATTGTCAAGTCATGTGATTGTGTGTTCGTATGATCACCTATTCATCTTTACATTGTTCACAAAGTTAACCAATTCTTCTGAAGGATCTAATGACTTGACTCCCTTCTAATAGCCAGACCATCACCGTGCCATCAACTCGATCAACTGTCAACTAGAACAACGCAGAAGCACCAAGCTAATGTTTTCAAGCTACGATGCCTGCAAGCAATTCAATCGACTCTCATGTTGGCCACTCGAACAGTCTGACCAGGTAGTCACCCTGAGACTGACTCCCCTCAAAAATTACACAGAGGCAATTTACCTCACCCACTCAACTGACTGAGGAAATTGCATAAACAGACCGGATAAACACCAAGTTCCTGTCCCTGTCTCCTTCAGAAAATTGAGTAGCTTTCCTAGTCAATCATCCGGACGGTCAATCGGCTGCTCATCTAAGAAATTGTGTAGTTTTCATGAGGAGGCTTTTTGCTATCCAGTAGTCCAATTAGCTCAGAAATTACGCAGAGATGATCAGCAAGTCGGCTTCTCGGCCTAGTGCATTTCCCTGCCAATAGATCCTAGCAGCATACTAACAGTTCCCTCTGGGAATTGCACAGTTTTTGCTTCCAATGACTAAGCAGCCGACTGGTAGTTCCCTCTGGGAATTGCATAGTTCTGGCTGCCAGTGACCCTAGAAACCAATTGGAAGTTCCCTCTGGGAATTTTGCAGTTCTGGCTGCCAGTCTCCGAGGAAGTTCCGTCAAAAAATTGTGCAATCCCTACAAGTGACCCTCCATGTAGATCGACCCAATCCTCTTGAAAATTGTGAAAATTTGGCTATCCAGCACCTGTTGACTGTTCATTCCAGAAAATACACAGAGCATGCCTACCTTTCCATCCTGTAGCCCAGATTGTCCCTCCCAAAATTTTTCAACTCAGATTGCCCGTCTTCATCACTTAGTGACTCTTGTGGAGTTTTCATCAATAGTGCTCGGAGCCATCATCCCACTTTGTGACCATGTTTCCTCTCACAATCAGCTACATCCAAACTGATCATGTGTCATGGTAGACTAGGAGGTTTTGGATTTGATGTCGTCTCGTCATGAGTGATTCTAGGTACAGGTACACCAACAAACATGTCAAGATGACAAATGGGATGAACAAAGGGAGCACATGTAAAAGGATTGGTTCACCAATGGATGGGCGAACAAACGAAGCATGCGAAGTGGACAAACATGATGAACATGCACCTTTGTGAATAGTTGAGCATGTCAAGCCTTCTAGCATGCAAGCAAGGAAAAACATGTTAAAGCTTCATCAGGCGAACCAAGGACCATCGAAGACTCTACACTTTGCCATGCGGAGGTGAAGCTATGATACACCATGAAGACATCCATCACTCAACATCACTGTAGCTCTACATGTACTCTAGCAACAACACGAATGTACCAGCACTGTCATGTCAAGTCACATTGAGTCATGTCATGAGTCATGTCGCCCACATCTCAACTATGGGCTATGTTGTCAATCAATGTGATGTAACGTGGAAGTCCAAGAGACCCACATGTCGAACATAGATTCATGTAAATTAACAGTCATGGAATTCAAATGGTCATAAGGGTAGTCAAACAACCACAAGGGTTAATTTCACCCTTGGCTATAAATACCCCCTCATTTGTACATGAAAGGACTTTTCACCTCAGCTCCTCCCACATAGCCAAGAGAGTATGTAATATTTTCTTTGAGGAGTAAGCAGTGGCTCCAACATCCTGCTGATGGGGTTAGTGATGTATGGTTTAATGATGTGTCTTGGAACTTTCACTTAATTCAGAAGCTTGTTAACAGGCCAGCACCTTTTCAGACATGTATTGTATTTGTTGTAAGACGGATCTGTAACACTTGTAATGCATGTTTCTTTAACCTACTTTCTACATCTGAACTGATTCATTTGTTGTAATGCATAATCTATTTATGGAAATTTGTTTTATATGTTCTTAATGTTGTCTCGTCCGCGTCAACTTCTCTACTGGACATTAGATAGACCTTTCACATGAGCCTTTCTATAACAATTGTAGCACTTGTTCAGACTATTCTGTGAGTGTTGTACGTGTTATATTATGTTGTATGTTATGACTAACGCATCCAATTAGACTGCTTCTCTGAAAGCTGTGTATTTCCTTTTGTGTTGTGTGTTCCTAGATGAGTTGGGACTGGTCCCTTTCAACCTAGAACTCACCTTCACCTTCTTCCCCTCACAGTGAAAGAACCATTAACACAAGTACACTTACACTCACTAGGGACACAAACCTCACTTCTCGAAGATAAAGAGAACCACTCTCCTGTGCTAGCAAACAAGAGTTGAGGCAAATCTTTAAGACAATGGAAATCAGACCATCATACTAGATGGGGATAACACACCAAATGGTGTGAGATCTAGTTGGGAATTCATATCGGGGTGATCCCATGAATGTTGGTGGGTCTAGCACCATCAACATTTCTGGCGTTAGAAGGAGGGAAACCAGTTGTACATGTCTAAAATTCCCCTTACATTCACTCATCAACCATTTGATCAAGGCGGTAACTTGCACCCCTTCTCTCACGACTCTACAGTTGGTTACTCCTCACCTCCTAGAATTGAACATGAGATTCATATCAACACCTTCACTCAATATGTTCCATGAATCGATAGTTTGCAAAAGCAGTCAGACTAATCCCATGTGTACAACATCTTCCACACACATCTAAGAAGCCAAAAGCCACTCCCACAAGAATTGTTGTATCATCGGTCGAAGAAGCAAACCTTGCCACTCTTGAAGGTTTAGAAGAAGCTATTTAATACAGAGAGGAACCTCCAATATTCCTTGAGGACGAATAAGGAACTCTTGTGATCTTGGGATCTAACTCCGGTATAGGAGGTGAAGGGGAAGGCAACGGAGGAGGTGGAGGCAGAGACGAATGGATAGACTCAGACCTAGAACCATCAGACTCTGAGGGAGAGGAATAGGACAGAGAAGATGAAACGATGGCTGACCCAAATCTTGAATGGATGACTCAGTGACTATTGGCTCTCCCCGATGTTCTGCATAATATGCCGAAGCGAGAAGAGAGAATGAACATCAATTTTAACCCTGACAACATGGTGAAGGCAGAAGACCACTTAGACAACTTCTACCTACAACTGCAGACCCTTGAGGTAAGTTATGATGACGTAGCATGTATATTGTTTCCATGTACCTTCGATAGCTGCACAACTACTTGGTATCACAACCTTCCACCCAACTCCATACAGAACTGGGGTTCTTTCAATTGTATGTTCCTTGAAAAGTTTGTTGATGACAAGACCCCAACCATGCTACTTAAAGAATTGGGAAGTCTCAAGATGGAGGGAAAAGAGAAAGTGAAAGACTTCAATCAGAGGTTTATGTGTATTTTGAACAAGTTTGCGGCAAACACCAAACCTCATGACTCCATCACTGTCGATTATTACACCTCTGCACTGCCAACCACCATTACACAGTTCGTTAAGCGAGCTGCGAAGAAAACACTTTTAGAAAGCTTCGAAGATGCTATTGCTTTTGAAAAGGACTTGCATGCCATTGGAGTCATCAAGGATGACAAATCAAAGAAATACTCCAAGGATGTGAGTAGAAAGCCCCAAGCAACGATGAGAAAGGGTAGAGATAAGGAAACAACTGATAATGAGACCCTCACTCGCCTTGTCAAGAACTTGACCACTGAAATGTCCAAATGCAAGCAATGAAAGATGGACACATTCGTGAACATTCATCTGCCCAGAGAGAGACAGGAAAGCAGTTAATTAACTAGCTCATCAGGCAACAACCGGTTTGGTTCCAAATTTTCACAGAAGCCTGTGTTCCAAATTGATCAGTGCGCTAATCCTAATTTATGTTCCTTCCATGAAGAGTTTCATCCAGAGAAATATTGTTTAGATTGGAAGTGAGTTGTTACCTCTGTCTGCAGTCATACACTTGATGTGGATGGTGACATACAGGAGTAGACGTAAGATACAAATGATAACGAAGAGGTTGCACCTGCACCAAGTTCTAGGCACGTGGTGAATGCATATCAGTGCTCACAAGTAATCTCAAAGACGAAAACCGAGGAGAAACCCAAAAAACAAAATGATTGTTACAATCTTATAAGTAAAGGGGATCCCCCTAAACTTGGGGAAATGTAAGAGAAAGTGACACAACTGATAAAGAAGGTTGATGCACCAACTACCTCCAAGAATCAAATCCAAAGCAAGTCTAGTAAGACAACGGTGGATAAGAATACATCCATGAGCAATAAGTTGTAGAACACTCCTTCGTACAGCATGAACATCTGTTACACCCTAGACACCTTAGTGAGTCTACCATCTCTGGATTACAACATAGTCAATGACATGAAGAAAACTCGAGCAAACATTAGTTTGTTCGAGTTAGCCAAAGTCCATAGTTAGCGAGATATCCTGCTGCACACATTGGGACAAAAGGAAACAGACATCGTGGCCTCCACTAGCAAGGGATCAAACACACCTCCCAGATCACTGTTTACTGTGCTCAACACACTCTGGATGGAAGAAGAAAACTCAAGTTGCCCCCCATTCCTGCTTTCATTCGAGGTTTTCAACCACAAAGTTCACAATTGCTTGGTCGATTTTGGCATGATAGCCAACGTCATGTCAATCTCTATTGCTAAGAAGATCAATGCACGATGGAGCAAAACATATGTGAGAATCATCCAACATGACAAAACATCAGTACCAACCATTGGTGAACTTCAAGATGTGATCATCCGATTATCTCACGATAGTCGCGTTCACCAATCCATCAACATAGTTGTTGTGGACATATCGGAAGAATATGGCCTACTACACAACAGAGACTGGTCTAACAAGCTAGATGGATTTTTTTCTACAGACTGGTCTCACATGTGGCTTCCGTACAAGGGCATATGCAACCAAATCAGAGTGTTATCCGAAAGGTATATGAAACATAATTTCACTCCCCTTAATAACAAGAACGAACCGTTGGCCTTCGAAGAACTCAAGTTTGGCAACTGCCTCCTTAAAAAGACGTTGGAGTGTTATCTTGCATGGCTAGTCCCAACCTCATCAGACAAGAAATTGGGACTCCTTCCTTGCCCAACTGATGATAATGAAACTTGTACAGTTTGTTTTTCCGATAGTAGTAGTAGTAGCAACAATGGTAGTAGGAGTAGTATCAGTACGCCAAATGGTCCATGTACAAACGACTTGTGGTCTCTGAGCCTTGACAATTTAGGGACACATGATGGCCCAAAGGCCTAGTGTATCTCAAGCATCTCAAATAATGGACAATGCATGATTTCAAGATTTCTGAAGTTCGAAAGCACAAAAACTGATGCTGAGTATGAAGCACTCATACTAAACACACAAAGGATGAACACTATGAACAAACAAAACAACCTGGGAACCCATCACAATCCAAATATGGCCAATCTTGGTACAAGCTACACACTACAACAGTGACAAATCTTTGACCTCTTGATCGAACAATACCAAGATGGGCCCGCATGAGTAGATGATGACCCGAGTACACATGGCACGCAAGTAATCCAACATGAGATTCCAGGTAAAGGAGGAGACAAACTATTGCATCAAGGAATAGGTAACACATACATGTTGTTTACACTTCTTTCACTGAAAAGATTGACTAATAGTTTAAGTGTTTGGATTACTTGCAAAGTTCGTCATCATACTTGGTTTTCTAATGTAAATCCTGCACGTAAGAAATTTGTTAAAAGTCACTTATGAATTGACTTCAGAAACTTGAATCCTTCTCGGAATAAAAACAACTACCGCATGCCATCATCTGAGCCCATGTTGAACACAGTACCTAAAACAATGATGTTGTCTTCACTTGAAGGTTTCCTAGAATGCCACTAGGTTCTGGTAGTGGAGCTCGATAGACTTACATGGGTTTGTGAGAAGCTTGGCCCACACACGTATCATTTTCAATCACAAGGTAGGAGGATTGACAACCCTCCTGCCAATGGCCAAGATCTCAAACATTATTTTCAATAGGTTGGGCCGCGCCCATGCCATGTACATAGTCTACTTGCTAGTTGTTGTTTCATTTGGTTTGTTTTGCTTATTATCTTTTCTTTCACTTTGTTTGATTCTGCTTACTATTTTTGTTCACGTTCATTTTCTTTGCTTGATATATACTTTTTTGTTTCCAAAAATAAGTGTTTCCAACTACTACATTTTGGATTTTAAATAGAGTATGTGGCTGAAATTTGAAGAGACTTGTGACACTATAGCACTTGGCCAGTCTTTTGTTTGTTTTTTCTGTGCTTGGTTACATTTTCGGTTGATGAAGTCCTGACAGAAAATATGAACTATCTGTAAGGGAAGCTTTGGTCCAATTGTGAACCTGTGTCCACACAGGGAAGCCCCATGCTTGTACTCAACCTTCTGCTCTATGTGTTTAAGCTAATCCAACTAGTAGAAATGGAGAAGGGGAAACCTAAACAAGCAAACCTATGTCAGAGGTCTTACATGCTTCTCTGAAGGAACAACCTCTTCTGCTATTAATAAGTCGAGATCCCTCTTCCGCCCCAAAAATAAATAAGTGCCTATGCACAGTCCTCTTGAAAATACAAAAGAAAAAGAAGAGAAAGGCTTCTTGCTCAGAGAGGTGAAGCATGTAACTCCACAGGGGTACTAACTAGGCTCCCTGGCAGTGGAGCAATATGTGTGTTCCTGCATGACTCCGTTGGGGTACTATCCAGGCCTGCTGGCAGCGAAGCAACAACAGAGATGAAAAATTATACTCTGAAAATATTCAACAAGCGAGCTAAACTACCCTTCCCAGATTTGAAACACTGAGATCCAAGCTGAACTTTTAATTGTGTTCGACTAAGTTAGCAAAAGGTGAACGATGTATGTCCTTTGAGTAAGTGGGAAATCTAAAGTAACCTACACAATTAGTCAATACTCCCCAAAATACCAAGGCCCTGTAATAGCAACAAAACAAAATAGAGAAGGTAGAGTTCTACCAGTGTGTTTCCAAGTGTTGTAGCGGCTACAACCACCCTCTAAAATTTTGGCCTGCACCAATTTTAGAGCCTCACTTGAAGAGTTTCACTTGATCACTGCACACACTCAGGTTCACTCCGTGATCTCGTGTGAGTCTTTACATATTCCTTGCTTATTCATTGCATTAAATTCTCTGCATGTTGATGTCTAAGTCATGCTTGTGACCATGTTTTGGTTATGCTCAAAGTCTTCGCTTCGTATGTGCTTATTGTGTTCGCTATGAAAACATCTATCGCACTCACACACGGAGTCAAATTCACTATTGCATAGCACTGTATTGATCAATGCATGATCAATCATGAGTGTCGTACTTGTCACATGCACCATCGGTCAATATTGTTGAGCATGTGTGTCTGGATGGTTTGGTCGTTTCATCATCAAGTCATGCGAGTGTGTGTTCACATGATCACCTATGCATATTTCGATTATTCACACACTTAGCCATTTTTGCCGAAGGATTTGACGACTTGACTCCCTTCTGATAGCCAAGCCATCACCCTACCATCGACTCGTTTGACTATCAACTAGATCAGTGCAGAAGCACCAAGCTAGTATTTTCAAGCTATGATGCCCGCAAGCAAGTCAATCAACTCTCATGCTGGCCACCCGAACAATCAGACCTGGTAGTCACCTCGTGACTGACTCCCCTCAAAAATTGCGTAGAGGAAATTTACCTCACCTGCTCAACTGACTAAGGAAATTGTGTAGATAGGTCAGATAGACAGCAAGTGCCCATCCCTGTCTCCTTCATAAAATTGCACAATTTTCCCAGTCAATCATTTGAATGGTCAACCGGTTGTTCATCCAAGAAATTGCACAATTTTCATGAGAAGGCCTTCTGTTGTCCAGTAGGCCTTCTATTGTCGAGCAGTCTGCTTAGCTTAGAACTTTCACAGAGATGATCAGCGGGCCACCTTTGTGGCCTCAGTGCATTTCCCCTCTAGTAGCAAACTGCTAGTTCCCTCTGGGAATTACGTTGTTTCTACTGCCAGTGACCGAGAAGTCAACTGGAAGTTCCCTCTGGGAATTGCGTAGTTTCTGCTACCAATGATTGAGCAATCAACCAGAAGTTCCCTCTTGGAATTGCACAGTTCTGGCTGCCAGTGACCCCAAAAGCCAACTGATAGTTCCCTATGGGAATTCCATAGTTATGGCTGTCAGTCTCCCGGGAAGTTCCCATAGAAAACTACACAATCCCTACTAGTGACCCTCCATATAGCCCGACCCATTCCTCTTAAAAATTGTGCAAATCTTGCTGTCCAGCCCCTGGTGACTATTCATTCTGGAAAATGCACAGAGCATGCTTGCCTTTCCCTCCTACAGCCTGGATTGTCCTTCTCAAAATTTGCGCAATTTTGCCTCTGAGCTGAGCCAAACCTCATAGATAGTCACTTTTGACTCAGATTTCCTGTCTTCATCACTCAGTGACTCTTGCATAGTTTTCATCAGTAGTTCCTAGAGCCATCATCCCGCTTTGCAACCTTCCTACCTCTTTGAATCACCTGCATGTGAAATGATCATGTGCCATGGTAGACTAGGAGGTTTTGGATTTGATGTCATCTCGTCATGAGTGACTGTAGGTACAGGTACACCAACAAACATGTCAAGATGACAAACTGGATGAACAAAGGGAGCACATTCAGAAGGACAGGTTCACCAATAGATGAACGAATGAAGCATGCAAAGTGGACAAATGCAACGAACATGCACCTTCACGAATAGTTGAGCCTGTCAAGCCTTCCAACATGCAAGCAAGGAACAACATGCTAAAGCTTCATCAAGTGAACCAAGGACCATCGAAGACTTCGTGCACTTTTCCATGCATAGGTGAAGCTATGATACACTAGGAAGACATCCATCATTGAACAACATTGTAGCTTGACATGCACTCTAGCAGAAACACGAGTGTACCAGCACTATCATGTCAAGTCACGTCAAGTCATGTCATGAGTCATGTCAGCCACATCTCCATTATGGGCTATGTTGTCAATCAATGTGATCTAACCTGGAAATCCAAGAGACCCACTTGTTGAATATAGAGTCATGTAAATGAAAATTCATGGAAGTCGAACGGTCATGAGCGTAGTCGAATAGCCACAAGGGTTAGTTTCACCCTTGGCTATAAATACCCCCTGATTTGTACATGAAAGGACTTTTCACCTCAACTCCTCCCACATAGCCAAGAGAGTCTGTAATATTTTCTTTGAGGAGTAAGTAGTGGCTCCAACACCCCACTGACAGGGTTAGTGATGTATGGTGTAATGATGTGTCTTGGAACTTTCTATTAATTTAGAAGCCTGTTAATAGGCTAGCACGTTTTCACACATGTATTGTATTTGTTGTAAGACTGAACTTAACACTTGTAATGCATGTTGCTTTAACATGTGTTCTACATATGAACTGATTAATTTGTTGTAATGTATAATCTATTTATGGAAATGTGTTGTATATGTTGTTAATGTTGTCCCGTCCATGTCAACTGCTCTTCCAAACATCAGATAGACCTTTCACATGAACCTTGTTGTAACAACTGTTGCACTCATTCAGACTATTCAGTGAGTGTTGTATGTGTTATCTTACCTTGTATGATGTGATTTTCGCATCCAATTGGACTTGTCCGCTAGAAGTTGTGTATGTCCTTTTGTGTTGTGTGTTCCTAGGTGAGTTGGCACTAGTCCCTTTCAACCTGGAACTCACCTTCACCTTCTTCCCCTCACAGTGAAAGCGCCATTAACACAAGTACACTTACAATCACCAGGCATGTGAACCTCACTTCTCAAAGACAAAGCGAACCACTTTCTTATGATGACAAACAAGGGTTGAGGTAAATCCTTAAGACAATGGCAACCGGGCCATCATACCAGATGGCACTCCCACACCAAATGGTGTGAGGTCTAGCTTGGACTTCATACCAGGGTGATCCCCTGAATGTTGGCGGGTACAACACCATCAACAGATACCTTGTTGGAAAGGTCTCTCTACATACTACAAGTTTTTCCGTAGGACTCTACCTATGGCCATAGGCCTACCACGGACCCCAAAATAACATCGTTTAGGGGGTTAAAACTGCTCTTGAAGTTCACGACTGGAAAAACTACTAAAAATAGTAAATGTTAAAATGAACAAGAAAATAGGTGAAACTGGCTAGGGGGTCTAGGTGGAATAGGTGGGTGGCCACGAAGAGACACCTCGATCATTCCTCCCCCCTTAGGAAGCAATGGACCCTATTGCGTGCAGATCCTCCATGAGGTTAGGAAATTTTTGTTGAACCACTTGCCTTGGTGAAGGAGTTGGCCTACGTTGACAACTAGATATATTTGTATCCTCTATTGGAGAGTGTTCTTAATATGTGTGTCCGTGATCTGATCAGTTGTGGCCTATTCCACGCAGTCTGGGTTGAGCTCTATTAGTGTGACTTGTTTTGCAATGTCAGATGTGTCCAACAATGGTAGAAAGTATGGACGAAGGCAATCTACAATTGAATGCTGGGTGCAGACCAAGGAATGGTGGGATGCTAAGCTTGAAGGCATTGTCACTGACAGCCTTGGTGATGGTGTATGGCCTATATCAGAGTGGGTGAAGCTTGCAGTGGGGTCTAGCAAAGGTGCTCCTTCTGTAAATGTAGCCAAACTTTGTCACCCACCTAGAACTTGTGCGGAACTCGATGTTGATCATGGTGCTGCTTGTACATAGTGTTAGCTCTATCCAATATATCATGGACCTCCTAGTGGATGTGTTGAATGCGCTCAATGAAGATGTTAGCCCTTTTAGCTTCAGACTGAACGTGAGCCAAATCTACTTGAGAGGCTACAAATGGTATCAGCACATAAATGAGGCACAATGGCTGAAATCCCATCCCTACCTGAAAGCGGTTGTCACATGTTGAGTTGTGGAGAGCTCTGTTGTATTTGTGTTGGACATAGGGGAGAATTTCATCCCATGTGCATGGATGCTTTGAGTTGTACATGCACAGAATGTGTACGATCATCCTATTGACAACCTCTGTTTGGCCATTAGTTTGGGGATGGAAATTTGTGGACTTGGTAATTTTTGTATCCAACATCGACCATAAACTTAACAAAAACTAACTTAGGAATCTATTGTCCCAATCTGATACAATGGATAGTGGCATCCCAAAGTCTACCCATACTCGCCCAAAGAAGAGATTAGCAGTGCTTTCTATTGTGATACTCTTCTTGTAGACTGCGATCACAGCCATATTAAATAATCTGTCGAAAACCATGAAAATGCAATCATTTTTGTTCTTAGTAGAAGGAAGACCCGACATGTAATCCATGGAGACAGATTCCCAAGGATAGCTAGGAGTAGGTAGAGGAGTATACAGTCCTTGCTTCTTGATGGTTACTCGGGCAATGGCGGAGCCATTGCATGATATAATGTACTTCCTAACATCCTAACGAAGTTTTAGCCAATAAAAATAGTTTTTCAATACCTCCATTGTTTTCTCTACTCCCAAATGTCCATCAACCCAACTGTAGTGCGCCTCCCAAACCATCTTGGAACGCTCACTTGAAGGAACATAGATGTGTCCCAGATGGCATCACAATGCATCGTGAAGGTGAAAATTTGGAACTTTCTTCCCTTCCAGGAGTGTCTTGTATATGCTACAGAATTCTAGACCACTCTTGTAAAGATGCAGCCTCCCTAATGTCTCGTGCCCATAAGAGTCGAGCACAATGATCAACGCCATGACCGGTGGTTGGTTGAGGAAATCAGCAACATTATTGGTGTTTCCCTTCTTATAATTAATGTTCAAATGGAATAATTGCATACAGGTGGACCATTTCTGATGATGATCATTCTGCAACTTCCCTTGTGTCTGTATGAACTATAGAGGTTGGCGGTCTATGTGGATGACTGTTTCCTTCCCCAGAATGTAATGCTTCCATTGACGGTAGGCCTGCACAATGGAATACATTTCTTTTTTGTAAGTGGTGTACTTTTGAACTGTGTCTGAAAGTGTCTCACTATGGTAAGCCACTGGATGCCCATGCTGAGTAAGAACTGCACCAACGGCATAGTTGGAGGCATCTATCTCAATCTCAAATGGTTGTTTCAGGTCTAGTAATGTGAGCAGTAGTGCAGAAGGGAGGTGACTCTTTAGCTCAAAGAATTCTTGTTTTTAGGTTTTTGACCAAGAAAACTTTTATTTCGCTTTTCCCTTGATCACTAGACTTAAAGGCGAAGTGATATAAGAGAACCCCAACATGAACCTACAGTAGAAATTGGCAAGACCCAACAAGTTGCGAAGCTCTGTTAGAGTGGTTGGTGCTGGCCAATCCTGAATGACTTGTATATTGGATGGGTCCACATGTACACTCTTCTCATCAATGATTTACCCTAGATATTGAACCTGGATAAGGCCAAAGGTGCATTTCTCCAAGGTAGCACACAACTTATGTTGGTGCAGGGTGTGAAGGACCTATCAAATATGGTGGAGTTGCTCTTCCCAACTCTCGCTAAAGATGAAGATGTCATCTAAATACACCTCCACGAATGCATTGGTGAAGGGTCGCAAGATGTCACCCACCAGTCTCATGAAAGTTTTAGGGGCATTCATCAATCCGAACGACATGAACAACCATTTGAAAAGGCCCTCCTTGGATTTGAAAGTAGTCTTCTACACATTGGAGGTTTTGATAGGAACCTGGTGATAACCTAACTTCAAGTCAATCTTGCTGAAATATTTGGAACCCTTGAGCTAGTCCAGAAGGTCATCAATCTATGGGATTGGGTACCTATTCTTGACAATGAGCTTGTTTAGCACCTGATAGTCAATACAGAGCCTCTAGGTCCCGTCCTTCTTCTATACCAATACAATCGACCTCCCACAAGGTGATGAGATCAGCCTGATGTTCCATTTTTGTAATAGTTCCTGAATCTTCCTCTTGATCTCTTCGTTCTCCATAACAAAGTGTTGATAGATCGATCCATTGGGCAGTGGTGCACCTGGGGTCAAATCAATGGAGTTCTTTACTTGAAAGTGCATAGGTATCCCTGTGGGTGAGATGAAAATATCATTGTACTCCTCCACAACCTTGTCCATATGTTTCTATTGTGTAGAGGGGCCATGAGTGGAAGTCGTGGCCACAACCTTCTTCTTGCCCCGGGGTTGAATCATAACGAAAACAATTTTCCTAGTCTGGGAATTGATCCTATTGCAGTGATTTGTAGTTATCAAAGAGATGGTGGTAGGCAAGGTTACTTCTGGTATCCTATACAACTTATTAGCCAAAGTAATAATCACAGAGCGAGGTCTAGACTTATATACAGCATGTCACTTCCACAAGTATGATTTTCCTAACAATAAATCACAAACTTCAAGAGGAGCAATGTCACACAATACCTCATCCACTAAGGGTTTGATGTTGTAGGGAAGGTGGCACTACTCACTGACACGAAGATCTCATCCTTGTTGAAGCCACTGATGGTGTACGATTATGGATGTGCTATAGTCTTGAGGCCCAACTACTTCACAACCTCTACTGAAATGAGGATCTTTTGGCTCCTATTGTGGACAATGAACTGTAGGGGAGAACTAACGCAGGGTTACCCTAACTTACCTACAGTTTGCATATCTTATGCACATAGGCTATCTGTCCCAGGGATTTTTACTCACTAAGGAGTTAAATCTTCAATATTAAGGTTAAGGCCCCATTAATCAATTCCTATGCAGAATGATTTCCCAATGCCCAACATAGGTTAACCCTTAAGCAATATACACTTATCGGGTCTTAATCACCCCTCAAGCCTTCATATATGACTCTATTTAACCTTTCATTATAATCCATCCTATCGAAACATTATAACTCCTTATAACCTTTGTTAACCCTTCATTCATTTATTATTAGGACTTGTTCAACCCTTTTAAGCCCTCATTAGCCCTTGGCCGCATATATATAAAGCCTTCCCCTCATTAACATTGGTTATATTAATATATTATATATATATATATATATATATATATATATATTATATATATATTATTATATATATATATATATATATATATATATATATATATATATATATATATATATATCCATCTCTGCACTATTTTCCATTATAAATCATTTACAAAGGAATCATACACAAAACATACCTTTTCTGCCTTTTATACGACCTCTACAAAGTTTTCGATGCTCCATTTATTGCTAATTGCAATCGCATCCTCCACGGGTTTCATTAACAAAGGCCTCTATCGCATCTGATATGTGATAATGCAATATCAGATTTCAAAATCCATTAACTGCACCATATAACTTATCGAGTTCGCTTACTTCGCTTCCGCTACGCCACTCTGATCTCTAAAACCCCGAAGCCCGAATGCTGATACTTCCAATCGTCGATCAGTGCTTTATCGCTATCAGTGTATCAACCCCATTGCTATTGCAACATCCGTTGTCATTGTCCCTTGACCTTGCAATATTTGATTTGTGATTAGATCACGACCATTGATCTGGTTCTAATCCAACAGTCCACGATCAATCTATAGTCACTAATCACAACTCTCCAAAGCCCGATTCCGATCTATCCATAAGGACTTCGCTGATGCAATTTAATCTTGACCATTGATATTAAAGATATAACGACTACTGTGTGCTGATACTTCACTTCTCCGCTCTTCCTTTTTACTTAGATTTTATGTTGTTTTCAGTGTTTGCTGTAGTTTCTAGGTTTTCCAAAGGTTTCACCTTTCCCTCTTCCACTACTCAATTCGCTTCTACTTGAGCTTAACTCTGTGAATTTTGTATCACGATCATTCCATAGTCTTACTTTGATCCTTCAATTGGATTCAAATATCCATTACGCTCCTCTGTCTCGTTCTCTTCCTCTCTGTGCATTCGTTGAATTCCGCTTGCATATATAGACTATGAAAATCTCTAATTCATTGTAATTTATCATTTGATATTTAATCACACATTTATACAGGTTCGAATCAATCCTTGTATATATATAAACATGTTACAATTATTACATATCGAGAGTTTGTCTGAGTGCCCTGATCTTCTGATTACAATGGCCTCTATTTACAATCTTCCTGTAGGCTTAAAGTCACTCAAAATATCTAACCTATCTAACCTCTAACTTTGCCTTTTAGGCTTACATTTATACAAAGGGATTCTAAAACCAATTCCTGGTTTAGATCCATAGATTCCTCAACAAAATACTAAAATCAGTTCCTCATCCCTAAGGATCCTCTCTAATCCATAAAATCATGAACTAACTCCTAATCTGAGTTTTACAATTAATTCTCAATCCCTCAATCTCTCAACTATCCTAAATCCCTCATGTTCTCCTACATTCCTGAACATTTACAATTATGCCTCACAATATTCAATTAAATCCTATTCTCATTAAAATCACTCAAAAGCCTAAATAATTACATTAATTCACACTTAGGAACCCAACTTCCTTGAAAACACAATACCCCTATGTCTACTAAAATACAATGATTTTCCTTGAGTTGAATGCTCCTGCATCAGAGTCCCAAAGTAGAAACTTTTCATGATCTCCTGATCATGTGTCTTCATAATTTGATTAAAAAACCTCAGGGTCCCAAACTTTATTTTGTAGCCACCCAAATGCCTTGCACCTTTGATAATGTTGTACTTCCGCCGACTTCTGTTCCAACTTCCTCTTCTTGTCAATCAGGTTCATACTCTAATTGATCATGCTTCCTGCTACTATTAATATCTTCCATATGGACTGCTTCATCATCAGCTACCACATTTCTTCAATCTCTATTTCTAGTACATCCTTGGACTGGTCCATACTCTGCCACTTACTTCTGTCTCTTTCTCTTTGCTTCAGGTCATTGCTACTACCCACCAACTCTTCAATCTATTGTTGGTTACTTCCACCATGTAGTTGTTGGCTCTTTACTGCTGCCCTTACATCCATACCCTCTTTCATGATTATCACTTTCTGCATTGGATCATGACTTTCCAACATTTTCTCCAGCAATTGAACATCATTATTCCATGGATTGAATTTTTCCATAGAATCTTCTTCTTTCATTTTTATTTGGCTGCTCATCTGTGCCAAAATTCCTCCAGCATATGCAACTAAACCTACACTCATAAAACACTTGTTAAAATAAAAACATAAGGCTTCTGTCCCTTTTCCTCCTTTGGCAACAATTCAGCTTGCTGCTATGTTTTCTCCTCCTCTATCAGCACATCAGTATGCTGATTTGAATTCTCAGCTGAATTCATGAGACTGTTAGCTAGTCTCTCCTCCACACCATCTATTCTAATGATGTCTTTCTATCCCTATCCACTGTAGTGAACTTCTTCATTCTCATTCAAATTCTAATTTTACAACTTGAACACTTACTTTTTGGTCTTCCAACCTTTTCTGCAAAAGACTTAACTCCTGCCACAAATTTGCCATCTCTCTTGGAATTTCCCCCAAAAGTTCCGTACAATCCTCACTATTTTCTTCTTTGTCACAAGCATAACTTATTAACACTATTTATTCATTCTTGATTAGAATAAAAATATAATCCTCCATCTCTTTGATAGCTTTAGATTTCTGTTCATCACTCTTCCTTTGATCATTTAAGAAAATCAATTCCTCGTTATCCTCTTCAATAACAAATTTCTTATCATAGGACAGAACTGTCTCATCCCCACTGAAGATATTTCCTCCATTAAGCATGGCATTTATGAACTCCTTTTGTTGTAATAACTCAACTTGATCTTCATTTGAAAGACATTCATCATCATACTTTACGTGGCAATTTTCAGCTTCATTCAAGGCATTTCCATAAAATGGTTTGTCTTCTGCAATACCTGCATTCATACACAACCCGTCATTTGTAAAACCACGAGACCTCATGACTTCATTTGATGATTCAATAACCAATTCCTCTTGCTGTTCCAAGTCCTTTACATGACTTAGAAATATTTCGATGGTCTTCTCCTCAATCTCATCAAGTCCTTTACTTGATTGCTTGATATCCTTCTCTACTTCCTCTTTTAAAACAAAATTTAGATTCTACCTATCTTCTTCCCTCTTTATGACAATATCAGAAAATTGTCATCCTTCACATATTTCTCCTACAAACATAAACAAATTGTTAGATTTAAAATCTTGTGATCCTTTGATCTCACTTGAAATTTCAGTCTTCAAGTCTTCATCTTCACCCAGAACTTCACCTTGCTCTGGCTCACAAATGGACACTTCCATTTCCAACTCAGCTTCTCTGAGTTTTCCCATTAACCACCTTACTTTCCTTTGTTGTAGCCTTCTCTACAACTTATGCCACTTCATTGGCTTCTTCTTTAATATGCAACCTTATCTCTAGCTTTCCTCTAGTATCATCATCAATACATCGAGTTGTTCTTTCATCTCTGCAATTTCTTTGTCAATTTCCTCTTGACTCATCCTCTTGCCATTTGTCTTGGCATCCTGTTTCTTCATCTTTCTTCTATTGTGGTCTTCCTCAAAACCTCTTCTATGACTATTAGTAGCCATATTCTTCTCTATCTTGTGATCTCCTCACTCACTCACTATGAGTTGCATTAAAGCCTCCGCAACAACATGTCCTCCTTGTTGCAACTTACCTCACCAAGATTTCCTCTGTACTCATTCTTTTGGCAAGCACTTGGTTCTCTATCTCTGGAGCCTCTTTTGAGCACTCGTCTTTGCTCCTTCTAGGCTTTAACTCATCTGCACCTCTTAAGAACACGACTATCCTGTTGTATTTCAATCACCATGAAATACTTGGTTCTGACCACCTCTTCTTTCACTTAGAAAATCTTACCAACTTCTTTCATTACCTTGGAAATTCTACCGACATCCTTTATGGAATTACCTTTGTAATCTGCAACAATACCTCTATTGTAATAAGTC
Source organism: Pinus taeda (assembly GCA_000404065.3). Lineage (NCBI taxonomy): Eukaryota > Viridiplantae > Streptophyta > Pinopsida > Pinales > Pinaceae > Pinus > Pinus taeda. The sequence continues at coordinate 213,150 of APFE030324250.1, read as the reverse complement.
TCCTTCTTGCCACATATGCCTCACTAAGCTTCTCTCCTCTAAGCTCAGCCTTTCAGCATCTCTCTGGTTCTTTCCTTTGGAACCAATCGAGCACTTCTTGCCCTTAGGCTATTGCTGCAATCTTCTCACCTCCTTATGATTTCACCTGCATATCAATGTTACTCAAGCCAAAGATCATTCCCAAGCTTTCAAAAGCTTGCTTCTCAGTTTCCTTTTGAGAATACTCTTATCCTCTTTGTCCAACCTTCAATTGGATTCTTCAGGTTCACATTTGAGTGAATCTCCACTTTCCTTAAGGAACAACATCATGGTGTTTTCCTTATGTTGCTACCTGTGCACCAATATAAAACCCACACATTCTCCAATGTTCAAATCAAATAAAACAAAACATGTCATCTCACCTTCAAGATCTCTGTATGATCTTGTTCCACCATTTACCTGTACTTTGAATGGATTGTCCTCCTTTTCTTGCATTTGCAAATTTTGCTACACATCATCTCTGTGTGCCTATTATTTATCATATTAAAATCTGATCTCCCTTTCCTGCATACACATCTTAAAATACATCTTGGTTCTAAGTCCTTTTCTACAAAATTCCTTTATTCTATTCTGCTATCAATTGTTTCAATCACAATTATGCTCTGATACCAAATGACGTAGGGTTACCCCTGCCTACCCACATTTTGCATGTCTTATGCACATAGTCTGTATGTCCCAGGAGTTTTTATTCACTGCGTTAAATCTTCAATATTAAGGTTAAGACCCCATTAATCAATTCCTATGCAGAATGATTTACCAATGCCCAACATAGGCTAACCCTTAAGCAATATACACTTTTGAGTCTTAATCACCCCTCAAGCCTTCATATATGACTTTATTTAACCTTTCATTATAATCAATCCTATCGGAACATTATAACTACTTATAACCTTTGTTAACCCTTCACTAATTTATTATCAGGACTTGTTCAACCCTTCTAAGCCCTCATTAGCCCTTGGCTGCATATATATAAAGCCTTCCCCTCTTTAACATTGGCTATATATATGTTAACGCATAAAACCTTTCATTTCTTCACTATTTTCCATTATTAACCATTTACAAAGGAATCATACACAAAACATACCTTTTCCGCCTTTAATACAGCCTCTACACTATTTTCGATGCTCCCTTTATCACTAATCACAAACGCATCCTCCATGGGTTTTATTAACAAAGGTCTCTATTGCATCCGATATGCGATAACACAATATCAGATTTCAAAATCCATTAACTATGCCACATAAATTATTGGGTCCGCTTACTTCACTTTCGTTGCGCCACTTCGATCTCTGAAACCCCCAAGACTAATTGCCGGTACTTCTAATTGTCGATCAGCCTTTATCGCTATCGACATATTGGCCCCATCACTATTTCAACATCCATTGTCATTGTCCCTTGACCTTGCGATCTCCAATTTGTGATTAGATCACAACCGTTGCTCTGGTTCTGATCCAATGGTCCATGATCAATCGACAGACACTAATCGCAACTCTCCAAAGCCCGATTCCGATCTATCGTTAAGGATTTCGATGATGTAATTTAATCCTAACCATTGATCTTAAATATCTAACGGCTACTGTGTGTTGATACTTCACTTCTCTACTCTTCCTTTTTACTTATATTTTACGTTGTTTTCAATGTTTTTTGTAGTTTCTAGGTTTTCCAAATATTTCATCTTTCGCTCTTCCACTACTCAATTCGCTGCCGCTTGAGCTTAACTCTGTGATTTTTGTATCACGATCATTCCATAGTCCTAATTTTATCATTCAATTGGATTCAAAGATCCATTACACTCCTCTGTCTTGCTCTCTTCCTCTCTGTGCATTCGTTGAATTTTTCCTGCATATATAGTTTATGCAAATCTCTGATTCATTGTAATTTATCATTCAATATTCAATCACACATTTATACAGGTTTGAATCAATCCTTGCATATATATAAACACATAACAATGATTACATATTGAGACTCTGTCTCTCTGGCTTGATCTTCTGATTACAATGGCCTTTATTTACAATCTACCCGTAGGCTTAAAGTCACTCCAAATATCTAACCTATCTAACCTCTAACTTTGACTTTTAGGCTTACATTTATACAAAGGGATTCTAAAACCAATTCTTGGTTTAGATCCATAGATTCCTCAACAAAATCCTAAAATCTCTTCCTCATCCCTAAGGATCCTCTCTAATCCTTAAAATCATGAACTAACTCCTAATCTAAGTTTTACAATTAATTCTCAATCCCTCAATCTCTCAAATATCCTAAATCCCTCATGTTCTTCTACATTCGGGAACATTTACAATTATGCCTCACAATATTCAATTAAATCCTATTCTCATTAAAATCACTCAAAAGCCTAATAATTACATTAATTCACACTTAGGAACCCAACTTCCTTGAAAACACAATACCCCTATGTCTACTAAAATACAATGATTTTCCTTGAGCTAAATGCTCTTGCATCCTTCACCCACATATGTGAGTGGAAGAGGCATCCCCACTCCTCTGGATCTTCTGGCTCAATCTCCTGGATCTTGGTGGTGGCCACAGTGGCACTGTGCTCAGCATCAATGATCTGCTTCCCTTTGTCAGTTCCCTTATCGGGTTTTGATCCAAAGTCAGAACTTGTGTCTGATTCGGAAGCCTTCAGCTCGGCCACCAGTGACTGCTTGGCTTAGAACTCACTCGTATTGTGAGTGGAGCTCTTGTGGAACTCACACCATTTTCCCATGTCCTTCTTTGTCTTCGGGGTGTTGTTTTTTGCCTGTGGCTTCAACAAGCTATCTTGGGTAGTGCCGCCTTGTCTTGGTTCTTTGTTCTCTGGTTTGGGGGCACTTCTTCCTTGCTTTGTATAAACATATCCAAAGTCTTGCTTCTTCTATTTAAACTTCTGCTCATTCTTGACAATGTACCAATCATCGTGTCGAGTGAGGAAATGTCCAGAAAATCCATCTCGTCCTGAATGTACTTGTGTAGACAATTGCGGTACTTGACCACCAAATGCCTCTTAGTACCCTTGATACCTAGCCTTGTGCGAAGGGTATGAAAATATTTGTGAACTCTAGCACATCTTGGTCCCTTCTGTGTCCTAGCATGGTCCACTTTATGTATTTGTCTTCATAGCTCTCAACAGGGTAATATTGTTCCTTAATGGTGTCTTAGAAAGAATTTCAAGTGGGTGTGGCTGAAAACAATGAGGGTTCACTCTCGTCCTTTTGTTCACAGTAGGTTTCCCTCCAACCCTTGATGCATGGGGCAACTTTAAGAAGTGAAAAAGTAATATTTTCCTGATTGAAAAAGTCATGAATTGAAAAATATCCTTTCAATAGATTTAAGAATTTATATATGGCGTCTGCATCTATCAAGCCTTCTAATATGGGAATATTGAATTTAACTTGTACCTTAAAAGGATTGGTGCCTCCAGAGTGGCTTTTGGATGAAGATGCATCGTCTGTGGGTAGTCGTCGAAGGATCTAGGAAAAGTTATCCATTATCGCATCCCTCTGTCACTCGAGGGATTCCTCGAGAAACATTTTGAAAGGATATCCTACCCCGTCATATTTATTTTGTTCCACCATGGGAGGTCGTTGGGTTGTGTGAGATTGATCTTGCAATGGTTCAACCAGATCAAGCCCTAACTCCTTATAGCCTGACCTCGTTGGGGACATGCAAAGAAAAACAGAGAAAGAAAACTGCTCTGATACCACTGATCTGAACTCAAATAGGAATGCAACAACTTACATATATAATCATAAACAAATAGATGCAAAATAAAAACACTTCATTTCATTAATAGAAAAATATTGAATTATTCTTACAAACAGAATGGAAATAAGATAGCTCCGGTAATGGTAGCTTATCTCTAAGAAGCAATGTGGTGGCTACATGCCTATGAACTATGTTAAAATGAGTATCATGGGCCTATTTATTGTTGCAAAGCATGAGAAAACCCTAAAAAATCAAAACCCTAACTCTAGGAGATGTAACACCAAGACTTTGTGGGTTCTGTTGGGGTTAGTTGGGTAGCCAATTTCCCGGGGTTGTAACTTGGTCATATAATCTCCGTTTGGCATGTGTAATACCTTGTTGGAAAGGTCTCTCTGAGTACTACAGGTTTTGCCGAAGGTTGTTGCTGATGGTAATGGGCCTACCGCAGACCCAAAAAAATGCCGTTTAGGGGGTCAAAACTGCTCTGAAAGTTCAGGATGTGAAAAAAACTACTAAAATTAGTAAATGATAAAAAGAACAAGGAAACAGATGAAACTGGTTGGGGGGTCTAGGTGGAATAGAAGGGTATCCACCAATATCCACCTAGGTCAACTCTCTGGCTCATGCATTGTACAGTTTCTAAGCACAAAGAGGTCTTGCACAATTTCTGGGTTGAGTGGCTCTGGGATGCCTCTCATGTTCTTCATAATTTCCCAGCTGAAGGATGGTTGTCCACTAATTCTATAAAATTTTGGAGCTTAAGGCTCACAGTTAGCTTGGATTGCACAATTCCCGAGAGCAAGGTTGGTTGCCTTCAAATATTGCATAGTTCACTAAGGGAAGCGTGGAATCGGGTTGAAACCAAGTCGAGATATTGGCTTGTGGGTTAGACAGTAAACCAAGTAATAAAACACAAGCCATAATGCAAAGGATGAATCTCAATCAAAGCACAAGTACCTAGGTTAGTGTGAGATGAGCTATTGTGGTTTAGAAGGAAGGCTCCAAAATGAAGCAAAGGAAACATTTTGGAGGGTGGTTGTAGCCTCTACAACATTTGCAACACACTTATTGAACTCCAGCTCTCTGTATGGACCTTGTCTCATATAAACCAATTCTAACTCTTCCAGAAGTATTGTTCGATTCTTCAATTGTCACAACTTCTTCACTAGCTTGAGTTAAATATGTAGTCCCTACCTTTCTCTTTATCGATAGAAAAAATACTAAGCCAAGTCAACTGAGTTGGTTCGATTGGGGATGAGGGGTATATAAATGCACAAGTAATATATATTGTTATAGTTTTAGTTTCATCTCTGTTGTTGCTCCACTACCAGCAGGCCTAGACATGACCCCAACGTAGTCACTTCAGGAACACAGGAATTTCTCTGCTGCTAGTGAGCCTGGAAAGTACCTCGACAGAGTTATTTGCTTCACCTCTCTATGTAGGAAGCCTTTCTCTTCTTTCGTCTTTATTTTATATTTTTCATTTCATTTTTCATTTTTGAAATAATTGTGCATAGGCACTAATTTATTCATGAAGCGGAAGGGGGATCCAAACTTATTGAGAGAAAAATATGTTGTCCCTTCAGAGATGGATGTTTATATATACCTCTGACATACTGGTTAAGGTTTTCCCCCTCTCCCTATTCTACTTGACTGAGTTGACAAGCGTTAATCAAATAATATAAAATCGATTAGAGTAGGTGATACTAGTCAAGAGTGCAAGCGTTATGATTTCACCATGACTCACTCTTAAAATAATGCATTTTCCATCAGGGTATCATTGATTAGAAGAAATGCATATCTTCATAAAGAGAGGGAATAGACAGAAAAACTAAGTGTTGATAGTTGTACAAGTCCTCTTGTATTTCATCCTACTTGTTTCAAGAAGCCAAACACGGTTTCATGTGGAAACTAATCGTACGGGTGCACAAGCAAAGAAACAAAGGAAAAGCAAACACTACTTCTACTCCTAAGCTAAGAAGAACATGGACCAACTCACGTGAAGTGATATTTCCAATGCAACCATTGATGCATTGGTTGATCCATGTAGGTGATGGCATGGTTGCCGAGAAATATATTCAAGCATACCAATAGACAAGAGAGATAAAGCAATGCAAACCAAAACATTTTAAGTTTGAATACATCCACAGAAAAGAAAAAATTGAAAGCACACAAAAGGAACTATGCAGACATATCATGGTGTTGTATCACATTGTGAATGGACGCTAAGCATGTACACACCTTCGAACTCGAGAAATTAGCAAACATGAAGATAGAAGAAAATTTTCATTTTGCAACAGTGCTTGCCACATATGACTTCTCTAATGCATGAGCAATAGGGTTGTGTGATTCTGGTGGAGGATGTGAAAACCATGAATTGGATTGATTTTAAATGTGAACATGAGAGTGATGAGGATTCTGGGGAGATTCAACAAATTTCTAATTGGATGTGGGACTAAACTCAAGGCTACAAGAACTTGACATAATCATCAACTCTGGCTGAATGACCTCGACAACTTGAGGAGTTTCCACTTCATCAGAATATGGATCATCAAAGACTAATGGCTTAGAAAGATCAATAGTAGGTAGATTAGAATTGTGATCACACAAATGAGTTAGAAGATCACGACAACCACGATCATGAAGCTCAAGAGGGACAACGACATCCTCATGATCTAACGAATCATAGAGAGGGGTTGATGAGAAACAAAATTTTTCACCCTTTGAGTTCCCAGAAATGAAATATGAGAGATTAAGTGGATTCAGGAAGACATATTTGTCCTCTCCACAATCAGATGACAGACTGAGATCCCGCACGTTCTGTGAATGATCAGAAGTGGAAACATCCATATATATATTTTCACAAAAGGACTCAAAAATGGTAGAACCACATAAGATGTCAGGATAAAGCAGACAATGTGCAGACCGAAGGAGGTCATACTTCACTGCAACTTCTTGTTCAAATTCCCGCACGTACTTATAAAAAATAATAGCACATGTTGGTTGTTAAACCCCAAATCGATCCATAACTTGATCCTCGTGAACATCACATGTGATGTCCGGAACGGATGAACACATCATACCAAAATCCATAGGATCAAAGGATCTAATGGACGGAGGCTGAGTTGATGAGACCATGTGACAACCATCATAATTTTAGTCCAAATCTGTGCAAAAATCTAGAGAAAGTGGGGTAGGAGGAGATGGTGATAGTTCAATAGGTAGGTTCACAAGTTCACCCACCTCATTCTCCGGAGCTAGAGTTGTTTGATGAGAAGGGGAAAGAGGGTCACTTGGGATAGAAACCTTGTTCATCTAAGATTTTGAAGCTCTAACACTAAGGTATGTTGGGAGGAATCAAAAGATACTAACTCATGTGGATTCTAAGAGATGTGAACAAGATACTAAAATCTTTCATTCTGAAATTTCCAGTCAACTTCATCTTTTAGAAATTCAAAATAGTAATGATGGAAGCAATCATAAAAGTGTGAAATTGATTCATTAGGTTCTTTTCACAATTTTAAAATTTTGTGATGAAGTGATTTACGGTCGTAAAAGACGAAATCATGTCCTAATTCTTTGATCATGTGCTCGAAAGAGTGTATAGATGCTAGCAAACAACCCATAGGAAATGTTGTTCAAGGGGATCTCATTCATGTTGCAGAAACCTAGAAAGTAAACTGCGTGGATTAACTGGGATGTTTCACTTTTGCCATCAAATTTGAGTTGTGACAAGTCATCTATAATGTCAACCGACACATTGAAATCAACAACATGAGAAAAACATGTCAGGGTTGTGATTGTGATATAAGTCATGAATGATGTGCAGAAATTCAAAATAGGCTTCAAGGGCTTAGCTTGTCATGTGGCCCTCCTTTTAGCACCAGAAATCTTGATGGTGCTGGACCCGCCAACATTCAACGGATCTCCCCAGTAAGAAGTCCCAACTACACATCAAACCATTTGGAGTAGGAGTCCCGGCAATGGGTGGTAGTGTAATGCCTTGACCGTGGTAGCATGCAGAGATAAGTATGATGACTTTGGGTGGAAGCAAGTGTGTGACCTTGCAGCGAGTCAAGTGAGATGCATGGGGGTTTCTAACACACAGAGGGGAAAAGGAAGTGTCCCCCTTAGAAGATTGTAATAGTATGCAGCTTGAAAGGAACAAACGAGTTGAAAGACATCATAAGTTGAAATGCGGAATAGTCCACAAATCAAAGTGATGGGTTAATCCAACAACATGCATTCACCAAGATTCATGCAATTGCACACAATGTAGTTCATAATCAAATGCGTAAGTTAAACAACATACATTGCTAAAGCAATCAAAATAGTTCAACGACAATAACAACATATGCATGAAAGCGTGCTAGCTCTATTATTATTATTATAAGTGAAAGTTCCATCAATACATACACCATTGACAGCCACTAGCCCCAATAGTGGAACATTATAGTCAAGAACACTTGCTCCTCCAAAGAAGTGTACTCACAATATGTTGTGGAGAAGCCAAGGCTCGTCACAATGCTAACAAGCCTCCTCTAAGCCTAAGCCTAGCCAAAAACCTTGGCTCCCAAAAATCTTTTTCTATGAGTTATGAGGTTCTATTTACAACAAAGGGTGGGGTGACCCTTGACATTCCATTTTGTGACTCTTTGACTACCCTGATGACTCTTCAACTTCCTTACAAGTAATTCATTACATGAAATGATGACCTTTCACATTCCACTAATGAAACTTGGAATTTCACTTACAACATATTTACAAATAATATTACATTTTCCACATGTATCCATGTAAGACAAAATAGGCTAGAGACAGCCTAACAAGACAAAACACTATGACTCCGAATTATGGGGAAATACCAACTCGACAACCTCTACTTGGTGCTTCTTGGTCACATGCCAAGATTTATACTATATGATGGTGTCCCCAAAATGCCTGATGTTGTCTTCCTGAAGGCGGACTCTTGCCTCCATGGCATCCAAGTGTATGGTCTCAGAACCTGTATCCAACTCATTTTGAAGCATGAGCAGCATGATGTTGACCCTAACAGGACCACAGATGTACTTCTAAATTTTGTGTGCATTGAGCTCCAAGTCTTCTCAAGTGGCCTCTCATCTTATCTGCTCCACATACTCATCTATCTCTAGCTAGACTTGGTTATGATGTTTATCATTGGTGAGGGAACTTGCATATGTTCACTTTCTTCCTCAACTGCTGAATGTTCCATCTCATCAACCTGTATTGGCATTTTTTTCTCTATCATTGCACCTTGCCTTTGTTATTCTTCATGCTTCTACTTCTCTCTTGCTCTTTCCTTATCATCTCCCATCCTTCATTTGGTTCTTGCTCTACTTGCTACAATCTCACTTCTGCTACCTACAAGCTCTTATTTTCTCTCTTCCTCTGCTCTATAGTCTGTGTCCTCTGCTTCCTTTTTCTTTTGTTTCCAAAGCTGTCTGCATGAAGATTGAATCTACTTCCACTCTGCAGCTTCGATCTCCCACTATTCTATTAGCAACTTCCCCCTTCCCTTATCTTGTACTAAATTATTTCCTTCTGCTACTGCTACTAGTCTTGTTGTCATGTTAGTGTTGACTCCTTTGCTATGTATAGTTGAGTGTTCACATATATTGACAATTCAACTGGCGCTTGCTCAATTGCTTCCCTAGTACTTATTTCAGTGGTGCCTCTTGAACCTACTCTCTTTAGTGTCATGGTAGAATTATTGTTGGAGAGAAGTGCTTCACGAGTGTGGTACTTATGGGATAGAAAGGACACTCATGGCAAGCAAACAATAGCTCTTACAAATATAATTTCACAGCATGTTCAAGCAACAATCAAGGCATATGATGAAAGGGATTGTGTAATTTCAACTAACAAGGGTTACTGACTAACTGTCAGAACTATGCACTGCATAGTCCTAACAGTGAGTGTGGAAGATTTATGACTAGAACTAAACAATGTGTAGTTTCGTCTAGGCCAGGACCTGGGAGAGACTGCATATTGCACAGTCTCAATGGTCAATATGGGAGACTGGCTCCTTCCACAGTGCGTAGTTGGAGCTAGGCTAGGATAGGCTCTATGCAATTCCAGAAGCCAAGGCAAATGCCTTGAGCTCTAGACTGTGCAGTGCATACAGTGAAGTGTGACATATGGGCAAGGGGATCCTAGATCTGCCCATGGGGAATGTGAAAATGAAGAAGATCTGAAGGATGATGTGATGATTAGTGTAGATCTAACGAAGTGTTCATGCATGAATGTGAAACAAGTGCATCAATTAATAAAATTGAAGGACAACAAAGCATGTGATGAGAGTTGCCATAACAACAACTGTTAGTGAAAAATGGGAAAACTCATGTGACACTTGGGAAAGGGAATCTATAAATTGAAACAACATTTCTGCAAGCTAAAATAAGTTAAAAAGCTAGCATTCATTCAAAGAAACAATTGAAACAACACTCTAACAAGCTAAATAATGAAAAGTGACAGAAAAAGCGGCAAAAGACGATAAAAGAAAAACTCACCCAGAAAAGTGACAACAATGCTACGAAGGCTCCTTATTCTTCTTGGGAATGCTAGGACTTGATGATCAAATGTAAAAATGATCTATAAAGGCATCCACTACACAAAATTGAGCAAACTCGAATTTATGACGCACATGCCTGATATCAAGGACAAAAGCGACACTTGGCGGAAACTTCAAAGGATAGAAATGTGTCAGCTTCAAGAAACTAGTAATAGATCCATGCTTCCTAGGGATGCTTCTTTCCCTTTATTTTATTTCTTTTCTAGTGGGGGAAACATGCCATGCATTGCCCGAAAATATTGCACAGTTTTGGGAAGGACTAGGCAAGTCTCTGGCTCATTCAATGTGCAGTTTCTGAGCACACTGAGGTCCTGCACAATTTTTGGGTTGAGTGGCTCTGGGTTGCCCCTCATGTTATGTGAAATTTCCCAGTTGAAGTTTTCCTGTCCATAGCTCCATGCAATTTTGGAGCTAAAGGCTCACTGTTAGCTTGAACTGCATAATTCCCAAGAGAAAGGTTGGTTTCCCTCAAGGATTGCGCAGTTCACTAAGGCAAGCTTGGAATCGGGTTGGAATCAAGTCAATATATTGGCTTGTGGGTTAGACAGTAAAATAAGTGAGAAAACACAAGCCATCATGCAAAGGATGAAGCTCAATCAAAGAACAAGTACCTGGGTCAGTGTGAGATGAGTTGTTGTAGTTTAGAAGGAAGGCTCCAAAATGAAGCAAAGGAAAAATTTTGGAGGGTGGTTGTAGATGCTACAACAAAACCCTGGTTAGATTCGGTCTTACACTTCAGTTGCTCATAATAGTGTTTCAAATTTCAAATGAATTCTTCCAACAACTAAGGCTCATCATACTCAATTCGATCCTTAAATGATGATGGTAATCCACTAATAAATCTCTAAAGTTTTTTCTTCTCATCCTTAATATACATTATATACCTTTAAAACCCTAGGAACTTAGTTGTTCACTCATCATCTGTCATCGGTCCCACATTTAGCTCATAGGACTCCTTGGCTTTTCCGTCATAGTACCTCTCTAACAAGCACTTCTTCCTAAAGAGTATTTAATTCATGCCAACTCAACTCCTTTGTCCTAATGTCTCTGATCCGCTTCACATCTTCCCACCAAATGTTTTCTTACCCTTTTAGACTGAAAATAACTATTATAGTCTTCATGTTCTCTATGTAATCATGCATCTCAAATAATTTTTTCATCATAGGTAACCATGCCTCTACATATTTTGGTTTATTTAGCTCTCCATGAAATGTCTTGGATTTCTTGAACTCATCCGAAAAATATCCTCTATCACTCCTCCTATAAGGATTGATAACGATGATGACCATAATACCTCTCTGAACAAGAACTAGAATAGAACCCATGTTCACTGCCTCTCCTATCAGGTGTATCCAAGAACCTACCATCTCTTACTATGTCACCCATATCCGACCTATGCCCACCATGAGACCTACTACCATATGCCCCATTAGTCATGTCCTCCTTTCCATAACCAATATGTGGCTATCCATGTCTCTACAATTCTGATAAATTCTAAAGGATAACTGCATTGACCTTTTCTTGTTTGTCTTGTGCACTGGGAAGTCTCACTTGTGACTCAATGATTCTTTCATTATATGATTTACAACTTCTGATCTCTATCTTCAAACTTCTCATTATGTCTACTATGTTCGCAGAGTACTCATCTCTTGGATTCTCATCTGATCTTTAAGGGGAGTCTCATGAAATATAATCCACCATTTTTCTAGTCATCTTTGATCTTATTCTTCTTACAAGCATACCATGTCAGATAAACCAAATATAAACATAATAAACATGCATCAGTTAAGTTCGGAGGAGGCTATCTTGTCTCCAAAATTAGTCAATATTTGCATGATACATATATATGCATAATCATATCAATATATTAACATCATCTTAATCATCATCCAGTTACCATGCATCATCTCACAAACTATAACACTAACTAGATACAATGCATGCATAACAACCATATAGACAACTAACATGCATGCATGCCAAACACATTCCACCCATTCATTCCAAGTATTGAACTATTCTTTGATTCCAACCTAGTATGAGATAGCACCCAAATAGAATGAAACCTTCTCTGCTACCAATTAGTGAACACCCCTCCCACGTCTACCCAATTTCTCAAGATTTATAGGGTAAACATGAGACAAAGAGATACTATGACATGACCTAACCTCCTAGGTCTCATTAAGGAATTGGGGCTGACAAATGATGACAAAATGATCTTTCACAACATCCTATAGGTGCTACAGGACACTCAAGGTTGAGAAGCCATCCTAGGTGGCTACACCCTGAGTTGGACCCCTCCTTCTCTAACTCGGACTGCCAACCACTCCTACAATAAGCCCTTCATATTGTTGGAAGCCTCCAACTGCATGCACAAGCCTACATCCATGCGATTGCAACCTAAAATGTCTAGTTCAAAGCATGTGGTCCCAAATTCTAAGCCTAAATTCCAGGTCAACCTCTAGACCATTGCCTAGAACGTAGTGAACCTTTCCAAAATATTTTCTAACATGATGACAGATCTATTCAATCAAACTTGAATAAAAAACTTGACCTAGCTAGGCATAACTATGACATTCATTTCATCAAACATATTGAGAACGTGTGATCTACAAATCATGAATGCATGTCTGAACATATGAGTTAGATACTAATCTGAATATAATCAAGAATTTCTAATCCCCTCTCACAATATTTGCATTAACATGTGTTAGCTCATGCGTTTATTAACCATTCATCATCTAATCAAAACATGTCAAGAGACATAACTAGAACCGATTATGAAACCATACTTATAACCAACATATAAAAAGAATAATAACCATGATAGAATAGCCATCAAAGCCACATAATAAGTGCAAATACTCATGAAATATAAGGGGGAAATAGCTCTTATTAACATATGAAACAACCAGCTAGGTCAGATACTTCGACATACCACCTAACCATAAATTGAGCTTAACCAAATCTTTCTTTCATCTAATCATGCTCGTGCCACATTCCAAACATGAATGTGGAATCAAGACAAAAACAACCAGGGATTCTTGGAGATTACATCGCCTCAACCATCACGCTTTACCACAATCCTACCCAAACTGGGCAAGGGATTTTTAGGCCTAAAGCAACCAGATAAAAAAACCAGGCATTGTCGCAATCCTACCAAAATTGGTTAAGGGATCACTATGCCCAAAATAAGAACATAAATCACTAGGATTTACGACAATCCTGCCAAAACTGTTCAAGGGATCACTAGGCCCAAAAGAAGAACATAAACAACCAATATTTACCACAATCCTATCAAAACCTTTCAAGGGATCACTAGGCCCAAAATATTCTTAGATGTCTCCAAATTCCTTTAACAATATCTTGAGGAATTTTCCCATCTCCACCCTTAGGCTTTACCACAATCCTGCCAAAATTGGTCAAGGCATTCCTAGGCCTTTGGGGATTTTCATGAGACCACCTCACACGGTTCCAAAACCATCCAAAAATCCAAAGCTCAATCGAATGAAAGAACCTCATCACACCATGGCTATCTAGAAATGGAAAAGCAAGGCTGAAACTAGTGTCACACCTGGAAAAACCCATTCCAATGATAACAAGAGAACCAAATACACACATGCATGTACCATGCATTCACAAACCAACTAGAAAATCATACATGCAGCTTGTTACCTGCAAGTATTCATGCTAAAGTTGCTTGATCCAACTTTTCCTTTCATATCTCTTGATTTCCTTGTCCTTCCTTTGCCTTCCTTTCTCCAATTCTAGAATTCTCCAAGAATGCTCTAAGTGTGCTAGACTATGAGAGAATAGAGAGAGCTCCAGAAATAAATTGACAAAAAAGTTGTGAACTGATCCTCGAAGCCTTTTTATTATTGAGGTCTCTATTTTCTTCAATTTCCACTATTTTTCCTTCAATTTCCTCCTCATGCAAATTATGTGACCTTTCAACTCCCTTTTCTCCTATTTTTCTTTATTTTCATAAATACAATGTCTTTGTCTTTCCAAAGCCTTTTCCAATTTCCCTTAGCCATGATAAACCAAAATGAACACCCACTAGGATGTTTTCCCAACATTCAACTTGGATTATGTGTCTCATGACCTTGGTCTTATTTTGCCTTTATTAACTTTATTACATGAAATTTTAACCCAAGGCTATTACAGGTTGATGGACCATGTACGCGAAATGGTGTCACTAATAACCTGTGCATTAAAGTCTAGTTACCAATATACTCCAATAAATGGTAACCTTTTTTTAAGGGCTTTGACAATGTGATTGGGACAAAGTTAATCTCCCAAGTCAAGTTTAAGTGGGGGATTGCTAGGGTAGCATAGGTAAACTTGACTTAGTCAAGTTACTTTGTGGTTTTCAAGCTCGAAATTTATGATAATCCATGGTATTGACATGGGATATAGCCTATTTAAAAGCATAAATACTCTAGGTAAATTTTTCCTTGTGGCCATTTGGATCCCAAGCAATGGTACAATTAGACACCACCTCTTTTCTCAGTTTCATGATCCTAACAACAACATAGAGAGTCTAGGAGAGATATCATGTAAAAAATAATAATAATAAAACGTAATGTTGGTTCAATTATTCAAGTGAATTCAATTAATTACATTTTAATTTTTTTAATTAATAAATGTTATAATTAAAAATATAAACATTTATAAGTTTTTTTAATGAAAATTGGTGAATTTTTATGTTTTATAAACATCAATCGTCAAAAACTCATATTTTCTTTGAGAAATTTTCTTTACAATAAAAAC
Source organism: Pinus taeda (assembly GCA_000404065.3). Classification (NCBI taxonomy): domain Eukaryota; kingdom Viridiplantae; phylum Streptophyta; class Pinopsida; order Pinales; family Pinaceae; genus Pinus; species Pinus taeda. Next base: position 198,038 of record APFE030324250.1, on the reverse strand, counting down.
AAGATTTGTAGAGAATTGTCTTGCCTCAATACTTTATTTATTTATTTTTTATGGACATATAGCGAGAGAAATGTGGTGTTTATTGATTGGATATACTTGAAAATTGCACGCAAGTATAATGAGTTAGTTAACGAACCACCATGGTTTTTAGAGATGATGATTTGTTTTGGAAAAAAACTTATATCATCACAATCTACACAGGTTGCACTAGAACATGGACTATTTTGAAGGAATTTTCAAATTAAATCACTATGCTTTATCATTTGATGAAATAAGGTAAGACAAAAAAAATGGTAATTTTTCAACACATTCAACAATCCATCACTTTTCTTTTTAATGTGATCATCAATAAGTCAATTAAAAATATTGTTTTAAAGCTGACAAAGAAGGAAGTATGAAGTGAGTTTTCAAATGATTTGGTGTTTCAATTTTGAAGTTATTGAATTTTCAATTCATTTAAGTTTTAGAACTCTCAAAATTTGTTGTGACATAGTTTAGTATAAAATTAGTAATAAATAACAATTCTCCATGAAAATGAATAGATCTTATATCATTAGAAACTATATTAAAAAATGAATCTAATGGTATCAAATGCCTCATCTAAATCTTAAATTTTATAGGGATTTGGCATCTCTGAAGTTTCCATTTCTAAAAAATTGCAGATTTTCTCCTAATTTTCATTGATTGAAAACTCTTGGCATAGAAAAATTGTTGGACAAGAGATGAAAACAATTCTCATCTCGGAAATGTGTAACTCTAGTATGAGAATTTTTGCAACTATGATTTCTATTGACCGTAGTGGTTTTTCCCTAATAAAACTCTCAGCTGAGAGTTTTTGCCAAGAGTTTTAATTAAAATCTAGATTCTTAGCCTAGAATTTTAAATGGAATATAAATTCTCAATTGAGATTTTTAAATAGAATTTAAACTCTCATACAAGAGTTTTAAATGGAATCTACTCATATGAGAATTTTAAATATAATCTAAGCTATGATATGAGAATCTAAACTATAGGCCAAGAGTTTTAAATAGAATATAAAATCTCATATGAGAGTTTTAAATGGAATCTGAAATCTCATTTGAGAAATATAAATGGAACCTAAGCTCTTGGTCGTGAGTTTTAAATACAATCTAAACTCTCAACCAATAGTTTTTGTCTGATATTTCTTTTCTACCAAACTTCTCGGTCAAAAAATTGTCAAACTCTCATCCTAGAGTTTTAAACCTCGGCATTAACCTGACCAAACTCTCGGATGGAACACTGTAAAACTCTAATCTGAGAATTTTTTCAATTCTCAGACAAGAAATTTTTTTGACTTCTCTTCTCAACTGAGAAACTCATAAACATAACATGATTTAGCCCTCCATACCAAAAATTATTTCCCATTTTCCTATTTTCAAGTATATAAATTATAATTTTATCAATAAGCTAAGATCCATTTAAACAAATAAATTAAAATAATAATTTATATTAATCACCATTATATTTCAAAAGTTCATATTTAAATTTAATTAGTAAGCATATAAAAATTCAATATTTTCAATATATCTTTTTTCTAAACTACATTAGTCATCAATATTGAAGGTTACCAAGCTAAGATCTTTAAAATGAGAATATCTATCCTCATTCCTCATCTCCACAAGCTTCTCAATTTGGCTGTAAAGCATGGCTTCCCTAAGCTTTGGACACAAACCCTATTGTGCCTATCTTGAAAAATGGGGACAAAAGAATTCCCTCTAACTACAAGACCATTATGATTAGCCACATCCTAGTCAAGCTTTATGGGATCATTCTGGAAAAAAAACTTAGCCTTTGGCTTGAGAACTACGGTAAAAGAGCTAAACAGTAAGTTGGTTTAGGAGACATCACTTGACTATCGACCGCCTTGTGACTCTTATGATCATTGCAGAGGAATGTCACAACAGTAAAACTAATCCCTTTTGTTGTTTTTTGGACTTTAGAAAAGCTTTTGACATAGTCCCTCGAGAAAAGCTCTGGGAGAGGCTTGAAGTGATCATGGTTCCTCCTTAACTGGGGATTGTTGTGATCCACCTCTATGAGACTGTCATTGCAAAGCTTAAGACCAATGAAGGGTGGTCTAAAGATATTAAATGAAATATTGGGGTTAAGCAAGGGTGTCCCCTTTCCCTTATCCTTTTCGGTATTTACATCGATAAAGTAGAGGAGTGTCTAGAAACTGTGGGCTGCAAAGGCGTCGAGCTCCCTGGTATTATCATTATTCTTCTCCTTTTTGTTGATATTGTTCTTCTTGCAAGGAGCCATGATGACCTAGACAAGCAACATACGACTCTTCATGTCTACTGCTCCAAGATGGGTATGACAGTTAATACCGACAAGACTAAAGTCATGATCATTAAATCCAAAAATATCACCCATGGTAGTTTCATCTATGATAAGCATTGTCTAGAGAAGGTTACTTCTTATAAATATTTGGGTATTGGCTTTCCTCATCAGGTCAATTGGAATTATAGCATCGAGAAATGAATTATTGGAGGTTGGAAAGCTTATTATGAGCTTGAAAACAATTGTAAGTCAATCGATTTTTACATGTGGAGTAAAAAAAGGCTCCTCTTTGAGACTCTCGTCACCCCTGTTATCTTATAAGAATGTGAAGTATGGGGGTGTAGTATTTCTAGGGAGTGATGGAGAAAGATTGAGATGATCCAAAAGAAATGCATAACCTATAGCCTCAAGATCAAGGGAAATACTCCCTATCCTATCCTCTTGATTGAATTTGTCCTGTCTCCCATTGAAAGTGCAGCTATGTTTAGATATCTAATGTATAAGAAGAAGCTTCACAACATCGAATCTAAGAGGCTCCCAAAAATTGCTTCTAACTTTAATCAAAACCCCCACCTGCACCTCAAGCATGGGTGGCATGAGGATGCTCAGTCTTGGCTCAACCTTTGGGGGATTAAGGAGGAGATCATCGTGGGAAGAAATGATAATATGAAAGATACTATTACCTCCAATTTTAACGACAAGATGTGGGATGCTAAGGAGTTGGAGGGTAAAAGGAAGCTAAGGTACTATAAGGAGGTGATCAACACCACCCTTGATAACCAAAATTATTTGTCTATGTTGACTAGCACTAAGAAGAAAAAGAATATTGCTAGGATTAGAACTAACTTTCATGAGCTTCGAAGTGATATCGGGTGGTGGTGTACTCCCAAGACTCCTTACGACGATAGAATTTGTGAGATTGGTGATACTAAGAAGGTGGGAGATGAAAATCACTTCCTTTTAGACTGCCCAACTCTTTCCCACATCCATTCTCAATTCCTTATTGTGAACCACACCTCCAATATCCTTGACTTATTAAGGCAACCCAACTATATCGATCTTGGAACACTTATTTCCCTGCTCCTTGATCACAGAAACAAGATTTTGAAGAATAAAAATTACACTCTCTTTTCTTGAGGTCTGATAGACCACATTGGTCTTAGTGGATGTTAATCATCATCATCATCATCATCATCATTATATACATTAAAGA